>RXID01013114.1:1209-38200 GCA_005019695.1 Trichopus zeylanicus subsp. travancoricus
AGTAGTAGTAGTAGTAGTAGTAGTAGTAGTAGTAGTAGTAGTCGTAGTAGTAGTAGTAGTCGTAGTAGTAGTCGAAGTAGTAGTAGTCGTAGTAGTAGTAGTAGTTGTAGTTGTAGTAGTAGTGGTAGTACGAGTAATAGTAGTAGTACTAGTAGTACGAGTAGTAGTAGTAGTACTAGTAGTAGGAGTAGTAGTAGTAGTAGTAGTTATTGTTGCTGTTGTTGTTGTCATAGTAGTAGTAGTTGTTGTTGTAGTAGTAGTAGTTGTAGTAGTAGTAGTGGTGGTGGTGGTAGTGGTAGTAGTAGTAGCAGTAGTAGCTGTAGTAGTAGTTGTTGTACTAGTAATAGTATTAGTAGTAGTTGTAGTAGTAGTTGTTGTTGTTGTTGTGGTAATAATAATATTAGTGGTTGTATTAGTAGTACTAGTAGTAGCAGTTGTAGTATATGCAACAACAGTAGTAGCAGCAGCATTTGTAGTAGAAGTAGTTGTAGTAGTTTCAGTAGTAGTTATAGTATTAGTAGTAGTTGTTGTTTTTGTTGTTATTGTTGTACTAGTAGATGTTGTAGTAGTAATAATAATATTAGTAGTAGTATTGGTAGTACTGGTAGCAACAGTTGTAGTTGTACCAACAACAGCAACAGTAACAGTAGTAGAAGTAGTAGTAGTAGTAGGAGTAGGAGTAGTAGTTGTATTAGTAGTAGTAGTAGTAATATCAGAAGTATTAGTAGTTATTGTGGTAGTAGTAGCAGTGGTAGAAGTAATAATAGTTGTAGTAGGGAACTAGTAGTGGCGGTAGTAATAGTAGTGGTAGTAGGATAGTTAGGAGTAGTAGTAGTAGTGGTAGTAATAGCTAGAGATGTAGTAGGAGTCATAGTGGTAGTAGCAGCAGCATCAACAACAATAGTTATATTCGTAGTTGTATTCGTAGTAGCCTCCGTAGTAGTGGTAGTGGTAGTAGCAGTAGCGGCAGCAGTAGTAGTAGTACTAGTAGTTGTTGTTGTTGTAGTACTAGAAGTAGTAATGGTAGCACTAGTAGTAGTAGTTTGTGAAGTAGTAGTAGTAGTTCCCACAACAACAACAATAGCAATAGTAGTAGCAGTAACGGTAGCAGTAGCAGCAGCAGGAATAGTAGTGGTGGTGGTATTACTAGTATTATTATTATTAATAGTAGCAATAGTAGTAGTAGTAGTTGTAGTAGTAGTAGTAGTAGTTGTTGTTGTTGTAGTAGTAGTAGTAGAAGTAGTAGCCGTAGTAGTAGGAGTTGTATTAATAGTAGGTGTAGTAGTAGAAGTAGTAGGAGTAGTAGTAGTAGTAGAAGTAGCAACAGCAGTAGCAGAAGTAGTAGTAGTAGTAATAGTAGCAGTAGTAGTAGAAGTGTGTAGTAGTAGTTGTTGTAGGCTAGAAGTAGTAGTTGAAGAGTAGCAGTAGTAGTTATTGTAGTAGTAATAGTTGTTCTTGGAGTAGTAGCCATAGTAATAGCAATAATAATAATAGTAGTAGTAGTAGTAGTGAAAGCAGTAGTAGCAATAGTAGCAGTAGTCACTGTAGTAGTAGTAGTAGTAGTTGTTGTTGTTGTTGTTGTTGTGCTAGTAGTGTTAGTGGCAGTAGCAATTGTAATTGTAATAGTAGTTGTCACTATAGTATAAGTAGTAGTTGTAATAGTAGTAGTTTTTGTTGTTGTTGTAGTCGTAGTCGTCATTGTGGAAACCAGTATTAGTTGCACCACTAGGAGTAGTAGTTGTACAAGTAGCGTTACTAGCAGCAGTAGTACCAATACTAGTAGCAATAGTAGTAATAGTAGTAGTAGCAACAGCTTCTGTAGTAGTAATAGTAGCATAACTAGTAATAGTTGTAGTTGCAATAGTAGGGGTAGCAGCAACAGTAACAGTAGAAGTGGCAATAGTTGTGGTCGTTGTAGCAGTAGTCGTAGTAGCAAAAGTAGTAGTAGTTGCAAGAGTAGTAGTAGTAGTAATTGTAGCAGTAATTACTAGTAGTCATAATAGTTTTAGTAGTTGTAGTAATAGTAGCAGTAGTAATTGTAGCAGTAATTGTAGTAGTAGTAGTTATTAGTAGTAGTAGTTGTTGTTGTAGTAGTAATAGGAGTAGTAGTTGTAGCAACAGTAGCAATAGTAATAATAATGGTGGTCGTTGTGGTGGTGGTGGTAGTCGTAGTAGTAGGAGGAGAAGTGGTAGTAGGACTAGTAGAAATAATAGTCATAGTAGCAATTGTAGCAATAGGAGAAGAAGTAGGTATAGTAGATGTAGTAGCGGTAGCAGCAGCAACAGTAGTAGTAGTAGTAGTTGTTGTTGCTATAATAGTAGAAGTAGCAGAGTACTATCGTAGAAGTTACTAATAGTACCAGTAGTTATAGGAATAGTACTATAGTACTATTATCAGTAGTAGTATTACGACTATTGCTACTTGTACTACTATTACTAGTGTTTTTACTATTACTACTGCCACAATGGCCACTATATGTACCTCTTCTACAACTACTACTAGCACTACCACTACCACTACTACTGCTACAACTACTAGAACTGTAACGAAAACTACTTCTACTGCTCCTACTACTATGACTACTACTACTACTACTAATACGACTACTACTCCTCCTCCTCCTGCTACTACTGCAACTACTACTACTACTACTACTACTACTACTACATTACTACTACTACTACTTCTACAACTACTACTATTGCGACTGCTACTACTACTATTATTACTACTCCCACTACTACTGCTACTAATTCTACCAATACAACAACAACAACTACTACTACTACAACAACAAGAACAACAAAAACAACTTCTAGTACTACTATTGCTATTGTTGTTTGTTGCTGCTACTACTTCTACCGCTACTGTACCTACCATTGCTACTGTTGCTGCTACTACTACTCCTACTACGACAGCTACTACTATTACTATTACTACAACTACTTCCACTACTAATACTACTACTTCCACTACTACTACTCCTACTATGCTACTACTACAGCTTCTACTCCTACTACTGCTACTACAACTATAACAATAACAACAACTACTACTACTACTTCAATTACTGCTACGTTGCTGCTATGGCCACAACTGCTACTACTATTATTACTGCTGCTAGTACTACTACTACCACCACCACCACTTCTACCACTAAAACTATAACTATTACTACTTCTACTACTATTACTACTACTACTGGTACCCCTAATTCTTCAACTTCAACTACTACTATTTCTGTTACTACTCCTACAACTCCTACTACTAGTACTATTCACACTACTACCACTACTACAACTACTACAACTGCTCCTACTACTACTAGTAGTACTACAACTACCACTACTAGTACTACTACTATTAGAACTATTACAATTACAACAACTACCACTACTCCTACTACTACTCCGACTACTACCACTACTGTTATTACTATTACTTCTATTACTACTACAACTACTACTAGCTGTGGTAGTAGTAGTAGCAATAGTAGTAGTAGAAGAGTGGAAGTAGTCATAGTATTAGTAGCAATAGTTGTACTAGCAGAAGTAGTAGTGGTAGTAGTACTAGCAGTAGTAGTAGTAGTAGAAGTTGTAAAAGGAGATGTTGCATTTGAAGTTGTAGCCATAGTGGTTATAGAAGTAGTAGTGGTAGTAGTACTAGCAGTAGTAGTAGTAGAAGTTGTAAAAGGAGATGTTGCATTTGAAGTTGTAGCCGTAGTGGCTATAGAAGTAGTAGTAGTAGTTGTAGAAGAAGAAGAAGACGAAGAAGAAGAAGAAATCACAGATGCAGTTGTTGTAGTAGCAAAAGTAGTAGTAGTAGTATTTGTTGTTATAGTAGTAATAGTAGTAATTGTAGTTGTAGTACTAGTAGTAGTAGTAGTTGTTGCAATAGTTGCAAAACTAGTGGTGGTTGTAGTAGTAGTAGAAGAAACAGCCATAGTAGCTATAGAAGTAGTAGCAGTGGTGGTGGTAGTAGTAGTAGTAGTGGTTGTAGTACTAACTGTAATAGAAGTAGCTGCAGTAGTAGTAGAAGTTGTGATGGCATTAGTACTAGGAGTATAAGTAGTAGCAGCTGTGGTTGTAGTAGTAATAGAAGTAGGTGTAGTAGTAGTAGTAGTAGCAGGTCCCATAGTATTAGAAATAGAAGAAGTAGTAGTATAGGCAATAGCAATAGTAATAGTAGTATTAGTGGTAGCAGTACTAGCAGAAGTAGCAGTAATTGTAGTAGTAGTAACAGTAGTAGCAAAAGTAGGAACAACAGTTGCAGTCATCGTAGTAGTAATGGTAGAAGTAGCTGTAGCTATAGCGATAGTTGTAGTAGAAGTAGTAGTAGGAGGAGAAGTAGTAGTTGTAGTAGTAGTAGTAGAAATAATAGTCGTACTAATAGTAGCAGTAGTAGTCGTAATAGTAGTAGCAGTACTAGTTGAATAGTAGTTGTAATAGTAGTAGTAGTAGTAGTAGCAGCAGCAGAAGTTGTAGCTAAAGCTGAAGTAGTAGTAGTTGTTGTAGTAGTTGTTGTAGCAATAGTTGTAATAGTTATAGTAGTAATTGTGGTAGCAGCCGTAGTAGTAGTAGTAGTAGTAGAAGTAGTAGTAGTAGTAGTAGTAATATTAGTAGTAGTAGCAAAAGTGGTAATAGCAATAGTAGTAGGCGCAGTATTAGTAGTTCTAGTCGAGCTAGTTATAGAAGTAGTAGTAGTAGTAAAAGAAGCAAAAGAAGCTGTTGTTGCACTAATAGAACTAAGAGTGGTAGTAATTGTAGGAGCAATAGTAGCAATAGCATAATTATAAGTAGTTTCAGTAGCAGTAGTAGTAGAAGTATCGGTAGTAGCAGTAGTGATTGAGGTAGTAGTAGTAGTTGGTGTTGTAGTAGTTGAAGTAGTAGCGGTAGTAGCAGTAATAGTAGCAGTAGTAGCAGCAGGAGTAGTAGTGGTAGCAATTATAGTAGTAGTAGTAGTAGTAGTAGTAGTAGTAGCTGTAGAAGTAGTAGTTATAGCAGTCGAAGTAGCTGAAGTTGTAGTTGTAGAATTAGTTGCAACATGAGTCATAGCTGTAATAGCAGAATTAGTAGTAGTAGAAGTAATAGTAGTAGTAGTAATAGTTGTAGTAGTACCCAGAGTAGTAGTAGTAGCATTTGTGGAAGTAGTAGTAGTGGTGGTGGTGGTGGAAGTAGTAGTAGTAGTAGTACCCCAAAGTAGGAGTCGTAGCATTAGATGTAGTAGTAGTTTTAGCAGTTGTAGCAGTACCCAAAGTAGCAGTAGTAGTCATAGCAGTAGTAGCAGTAGTACCCTAAGTAGCAGTCGTAGTTGTTGTACAAGTAGTAGTAGTTGTAGCTGTAGTACGCTAATAGTAGTAGTAGCAGTTGTAGATGTAGTAGTAGTTGTAGTAGTAACAATAGTAGTAGTAGTAGCAGTAGTTCTAATAGTATCAATAGTAGTAGCAACAGTTGTAGTAGTAGTAGAAGTATTAGTAGCAATAGTTGTAGTTACAGTAGATGTAGCAGTATTAGCAACAGTCGTCATAGCCATATTGGAAACAAAAGTATTTGTAGTAATAGTAGTAGTAGTGGCAATAGTAGTAGAATTAGGAGTAGTTATAGTAGTAGTTGAAGTAGTAGTCATAGTAACGGTAGTCATAGTAGTAGTAGTGGTAGGAGAAGTAGTAGTATTAGTAGTAGTCATAGTAGTAGTAGTCTCAGTATCTGTTGTAGTTGTAGAAGTGCTTGTGGTAGTAGCGGCAACAACAGCAACTTTAGTAGGAGTAGTAGAAGTTGTAGCGAAAGTTGCTCTAGTAGTAGTTGTAGTTGTAGTAGTAGTAGTATGAGCAGTAACAATAGTTGTAGCAGTAGTAGAAGTAGGAGGTTAAGTAGTAGTAGTAATAATAGTAGTTCGAGGAGAAGTAGTAGTAGTAGTAGTTCTAGGTGAAGTAGTAGTAGTAGTAGTTGTTGTTATTGTTGTTGTTGTTGCAATAGTAGTAACAGTACAAGTAGTAGAATTAGTAGATGGTGGAGTAGTAGTGGTAGTAGTAGTGGTAGTAGTAGTAGCAGGCATAGGACTAGTAGTAGTATTTGTTGTAGTCGTTGTAGTAGTAGGCATAAGAGTAGTAGTATTAGTAGGAGGAGGAGTAGTAGAAGTAGTAGTGGCAGTAGTGGTGGCAGCAGTAGTAATATTAGTAGTTGTTGCGGAAGTAGTAGTTGTAGCGGCAATCACTATAGGAGTCTTAGCAGCTGTAGTGGTAGTAGTACTAGGAAAAGGAGTAATAGTCATTGTAATACAAGTAACGGTAGTAGTAGTGACAGATGTAGCAACAATAGCAGTCATAGTTGTAGCATTTGGAGCCATATTAGCAACAGCAACAGCAGCAGCAGCAGCAGCAGTAGTTCTAGGAGTAGTAGTAGTTGAAGTAATCGTAGTAGTAGCAGTAAAAGTAGTAGGAGTAGGAGAAGTTGTAGTAGTAGTGGTAGTAGCGGTAATAATAGTAGTAGTAATATTAGTAGCAGTTGTAGTAGTAGTAATATTAGTAGCAGTTGTAGCAGGAGTAGTAGTGGTGCTGGTGGTAGCTGTAGCAGCAATAGCAAAAGTTGATGTAGGAGCCATAGTTGTAGCTGTAGCTATAATAGTAGTAATTGGAGTAGTAATAGTTGTTGTAATCGTAGTAGTAGTAGTAGTAGAAGTAGTAGTAGTAGTAGTTGTAGTAGTAGTGTTAGTAGTAGTAGTAGAAGTAGTATAGTAGTTGTCGCTGTAATAGAAGTACTATTTGTTGTCATAGTAGCAGTAGTAGTTGTTGTTGTTGTTGTACGAGTAGTAGTAGCAGGAGTAGAATTAGTACTAGTAGTAATAGTAATAGTAGTAGTAGTTGTAGCAGAAATAGTAGTTGAGTAGTAGTAGTAGAAGTCATACTTGCAGTAGGTGTAGCAGCAGAAGTACTAGTAGTAGTGGTCGCAGTCGAAGTAATAGTAGTTGTAGTTGTAGTAGTAGTGGAAGTTGTAGTTGGGGTATTATGAGTAGTAGTAGTAGTAGTAGTAATAGTAGTAGTTGCAGCAATAGTAATAGTAATAGTTGCAGTAGTAGTAATTACAGTAGTACTAGTAGTAGTCACAATCACAGTAATATTAGTAGTAGTAGTTATTGCAGAAGTTGTAGTTGGAGTATTAGGAGTAGTTGTACTAGCAGTAGTCGTAGCAGTTATAGTAGTAGTAGTAGTAGTCGTGTCAGCTGTAGTAATAGCAGTATTAGTAGTTGTAGTAATAGTAGTAGTTGTAGTTGTAGTTGTTTGGGTAGTAGTAGCAATAGTAATTATAGTTGTGTTAGTAGTAGTTGCAGTAGTAGTAGTAGTCAGAGTGGAAGTAGTAGTAAGAGTAGTAATAGCAATAGTAGTAGCAGTAGTAGTAGCAGCAGCTGTAGCCACAGTAGTAGTAGTAGTAGTTTTTGTTATAATAGGAGTATTAGTAGGAGTAGTTTTTGCATTAATATTACTAGTTGTAGTAGTCGCAGCAGCAGCAGCAGTAGTAGTAGTAATAGGAGTAGTTGTAGTAGTTGTAGTAGTAGTAGTAGTAGTAGTGGCTAGAGTAGTAGCAGCAGTAGTAGTAGTCATAGTTGTAGTTGTAGTAGTAGGAGGAGTAGCAGTCTAAGTAGTACTAGTAGTAGTAGGAGGAGGAGTAGCAGTCTGAGTAGTACAAGTAGTAGTAGTAGGAAAAGTAGTAGTAGTAGTAGTCATGGCAGGTGTGGTAGTAGTAGCAGTGGAAGTAGTAGTAGTAGTTTGGGCAGTAGTAGAAGTAGTAATTGTAGTTGTATTAGTAGTGTCACAGTAGTAGTAGTAGTTGGAGTGGAAGTAGTAGTAAGAGTAGCAATAGCAACAGGAGTAGTTGTAGCTGTAGTAGTGGCAGCAGTAGTAGTAGTAGTAGTAGTTGTTGTTGTTGTTGTAATAGTAGTAGTAGGAGTACTATTAGTATTAGTATTACTAGTTGTAACAGTCAAAGTAGCAGCAGTAGCAGTAGTAATAGGTGTAGTAGTAGTTCTAGTAGTAGCAGTAGTTATAGTAGTAGTAGTAGTAGTGGTGGTAGGAGTAGTAGTACTTGTAGTTTTAGGAAAAGTAGTAGCAGTAGTAGTAGCTACAGTTTGAGCAGTAGCAGTAGTAGTAGCAGTCTGAGTAGTACTAGTAGTAGTAGCTGTAGGAGTAGTAGTGGTAGCAGTAGCAGTAGTAGTGGCAATAGTTGTAGTAGTACTAGCCGTAGTAGCAGCTGTTGCAGCGCTAGTAGTAGTAGTAGTATTAAAAGTATGATTAGTAGCGGTAGTAGTTGTAGCAGTAGTAATAATAGTAGTGGTAGTTGTAGCGGCAGCAGTAGTAATTGTGGTGGTTGTCATAGCAGTAGTACTTGCTGCAGTAGAAGTAGCAGAAGTAGTAGCAGTTGTACTAGCAACAGTAGTAGTAGCTGTAGTAGTAGTAGTACTAGTAGAAACATTGGTAGAATTCATAGTAGCAGTTGTTGTTGCAGCTGTTCTAATAGTAGTATTAGTGGTGGTGGTGGTGGTGGTGGTGGTAGTAGTAGTAGTCTAGTAGTCGTAGTAGTAGTAGCTATAGTAGTAGTAGTTATAGCAGTCGAAGTAGCAAAAGTAGAAAGTTTTGGAAGTTGTTGAAGCATGAGTCATAGTTTTACTAGTAGAATTTGTAGTAGCAGAAGTAATATTAGTAGTATTAGTAGCCGCAGCAGTAGCGGTAGTAGTAGTAGTACTATTAGTAGTTGAAGTAGTTGTAGTAGTAGTAGCAGTTGTAGTACAAGTAGTATTAGATGTTGTAGTAGCAGTAGTAGTACTAATAGCAGCACAAGTATTAATAGAAGTAGTTGCAGTGGTTGCAGTAGTAGTTGTAATGGTAATAGTGGTCATTATTATAGTAGTCGTAATAGTTATTAGTAGCTAGTAGGAGTTTCTCGTAATGTTGTAGTAGGAATAGTCGTAATAGCAATAGAACAGCTGTAAAGTAGTATTAGTAGTCGTAGAGTATTAGTTCGTTAGAGTAGTAGTCTAGTAGTAGTAGTAGTAGTAGTAGTAGTAGTAGTGTACGTAGTGTAGTAGTAGTAGTAGTAGTAGTAGTAGTAGTAGTCATAGTAGTAGCAGTAGTAGTTGTTGTTGTTTTTGTTGTTGTTGTTGTTGTAGTAGTAGTAGCAGTAGTCGTTGTTTATGTTGTTATAGTAGTAGTAGTAGTAGTAGTTGTTGTTGTTGTTGTTGTTGTTGTTGTTGTTGTAGTAGCAGTAGTTCCCAGAGTAGTAGTAGTATTTGTGGAAGTAGTAGTAGTAGTACCTGAAGTAGGAGTAGTAGTATTAGATGTTGTAGTGGTAGCAGTTGTAGCAGTACCTAAAGTAGCAGTAGTAGTCGTTGTAGAAGTTGTTGTAGTATTAGTAGCAGTAGTACCCCAAGTAGCAGTAGTAGTTGTAGAAGTAGTAGTAGCAGTAGTAGCAATAGTATCCTAAGTAGTAGTAGTAGCAGTTGTAGATGTAGTAGTAGTTATAGTAGTAACAGTAGTGGTAGTAGTAGTAATAATAATAGCAGTAGTAGTAGTAGCAGCAGCAGTAGCAGTTTTAATAATAGCAGCAGTAGTAGCAATAGTTGTAGTAGTAATATAAGTATTAGTAGCAATAGTTGTAGTTGTAGTATTTGTAGTAGTATTAGCAATATTAGTCGTAGTCGTATTCGTAGTAGAAGTAAGAGTAGTAATAGTAGTAGTAGTGGCAGTAGTAGCAGAAGTTGGAGTAGTAGTAGTAGTAGTTGAAGTAGTAGTCACAGTAACGATAGTCATAGTAGTAGTAGTTGTGGGAGATGTAGTTGTATTAGTAGTAGTCACAGTAGTAGTAGTCGCAGTATAAGTGGTGGTAGCAGCAGTGCTTGCGGTAGAAGCTGCAACAACAGCAATAGTTGTAGTAGTAGTAGAGGTTGTAACGAAAGTTGCTCTAGTAGTATTTGTAGTTGTGGTAGTCATAGTATTAGCAGTAGCCATAGTTGTAGCAATAGCAGTAGCAACAGTTGTAGAAGTTGGAGGTTAAGTAGTAGTAGTGGTAGTAGTTCTACGAGAAGTAGTAGTAGTAGTGGTTGTAGGGGAAGTAGTAGTAGTAATAGTTGTTATTGTTGTTGCAATAGTTGTAATAGTAGAAGTAGTAGAAGTAGTAGAAGTAGTAGAAGTTACAGCAATAGTAGCAATAGCTATAGAAGGATTTTTAGCAGTAGTAGCAGCGACAATAGTAGTAGTAGTTGTAGTAGTAGGCGTAGGAGTAGTAGTAGGAGGAGGAGGAGTAGTAGTAATAGTGGTAGTAGTGGTGGTAGCAGTAGTAGTATTAGTAGTTGTTGCAGAAGTAGTAGTTGTTGCAGCAGTAGCTGTGGGAGTCTTAGTAGTTGTAGGAATAGTAGTACTAGAAGAAGGACTAACAGTAGTTGCAATAGAAGTAATTGTAGTAGTAGTAGTAATAGAAGTAGCAGCAATAGTAGTCATAGTCGTAGTAGCAGTAGTAGCAGTAGGAGCTATAGTTGCACCAGTAGCAATAGTAGTAATAATAGTACTACTAGGAGTCGTAGTAGTTGCAGTAGTAGTAGCAGAAGTAGTATGAGTAGAAGTAGTAGTAGTGGTAGTAGCAGTAATAATAGTAGTAGTAATATTAGTAGCCATTGTAGTTGTAGTAATATTAGTAGTAGTTGTAGCAGTAGTAGCAGTAGTAGTAGTGGTAGCTATAGCAGCAGTAGAAGTTGATGTAGGAGCCATAGTCGTAGAGATAGCTATAGTAGTAGTAGTAGTAATAGTAGTAATCGGAGTAGTCATAATAGTAGTAGTAGTAGTAGAAGTAGTAGTAGTAGAAGTTGTAGTAGGGGTAGTAGCAGTAACAGTAGTTGTAGTAGTAGTGTTAGTAGTAATAGTAGAGGTGGTAATAGTAGTTGTCATTGTTGTAGCAGCAGCAGTAGTAGTAATAGTAGTAATAGTAGTTGTTGTTGTTGTTGTAGTAGTAGTAGTTGCAGAACTAGTAGTAGTAGAAGCAGTAGCAGAAGTAGTAGTACTAGTAGCCGTTGTAGTAATAGTAGTAGTAATTTAGTTGTAGTAGTGATAGTAGTAGTAGTAGTAGATGTAGTAGCAGCTGTAGCAATCGAAGTAGTAGAAGTGGATAAAGTAGAAGCAGCAGCAGCAAGAGACATAGCTATAGTAGTTGAATTAGTAGAAGCAGAAGTGGTAGTTATAGTAGTATCAATAGTTGCAACAGCAGTAGTAGCAGTAGTAGTACTAGTAGTAGAAGAGGTATTTGTAGTAATAATAGCAGTAGTGGTTCTAGTAGTATTAGAAGTAGTATTAGTAGTAGTAGTAGTAGCAGTACTAGTATTAATAGAAGTAGTCGTAGTAATGGTAGTAGTGGTTGTAGTTGTAGTAGTATTAACAGTAGTAGGAGTAGTAGTAGTAGTAGCAGAAGTAGCAGTTGTAGTAATAGTAGTAGCAGTAGTGGGAGTAGTAGTAGTAGTGTCCGAAGTAGCAGTAGTAGCATTTGTAGAAGTAGTAGTAGTACCCAAAATAGTAGTAGTAGCAGCAGTAGTACCAGTTGTAGTAGTACCCGAAGTATCAGTAGTAGCAGCAGCAGTTGTAGTAGTAGTAGTAACAATATTAGTAGTAGTAGCAGCAGTAGTAGTAGTAGAAGTAGTAGTAGTAGTAGTAGTAGTACCCGGAGTAGCAATGGAAGTAGCCTTAGAAGTTGTAGTAGTAGTGGTAGTAGTAATAGTAGTAGTAGCAGTAGTTGTAGTAATAATAGTAGTAGTAGTACTAGTGTGAGCAGTTGTAATAGTAGTTGTTGTAGTAGTAGTAGAAGTATTAGTAGTTGTAGTAGCAGTAGTATATTAGTAGTAGCAGCAATAGTGGTAACAGTAGTAGTGCAATAGTAGTAACAGTAGTAGTAGCAGCAGCAGTAGTTGTAGTAGTACAAATAGAAGTAGTAGCAGTAGTAGTAGTAGCAAAGCTAGTACAAGTGGTACCAGTAGTTGTAGTAGTAGAAGCAGCAGCAGTAGTAGTGGTGGTAGTAGTAATAACAGTAGTAATAGCAGCTGTAGTAGTAGTAGTAACAGTAGTTGTAGTTGTTGTCGTAGTAGAACTAGTAGTAGTAGTATTAGCAACATTGCAACAGTAGTAGTACTAGTTGCAGTAGTTGCAGCAACATCGACAGCAGCAGCAGCATTAGTATTATTAGTAGAAGCAATAGTAGTGGTAGTAGCAATAGTAGTAGTAGCAGGAGCGATAATAGTAGTAGCAGTCGTAGCAGTAGCAGCAGCAGCAATAGTCGTTGCAGCAGTTGTATTAGTAGTAATTGTAGGAGTAGTAGAAGCAGCAACAATAGTAGTAGTTGTAGTAGTAGAAGTAGTAGGTGTCGTAGTAGTAGCAGCAGTAGTAGTGATGGTAGTAGAAGTAGTAGTAGTAGTTAGAGTAGTGGTAGTAGCAACAATGGTAGTAATGGAAGTATTAGGTGCAGTAGTAGTAGTTGTTATGGTAATATAAGTACTAGTAGCTGTTTTAGTAGTGGTAGTAGTAATAGAAGTAGTAGTAATAGTAGTTGTAGTTGTCATGGTAGTAGTAGGAGTTGGAGTTGGGGTAGTAGTATGAGTATTAGTAGTCAAAGTAGTGGTAGTAGTTGTTGTTGTAGTACCAATTGTAGTAGTAGGAGTAGTAGTAGCATCAGTTGTAGCAGTAGTATTAGCAGAAGCCGTAGTAGTCGTAGTAGCAGTAGCAGTAGGAATAGTAGAAGTAGTAGCAGCAATAGTAGTAGAGGTAGCAGTAGCAGCAGTAGTAATAGTAGTAGCACTAGTTGTAATAGCAGTATTGGTACTACTACGAGCAGTATTAGTTGTTGTTGTTGTTGTTGTTGTTGCTGTTGTTGTTGCAGTAGAAGCAGGAGTAGTAGAAATCTAAGAAGAAATAGTAGCAGTAATAATAGTAGTAGCTGTGCTAGTAGTAGTAGTAGTAATTATAGTATTAGCAGTAGTACTAGAAGTAGTAGGTGTAGTAGTAGAATCAGTAGCAATAGTACTAGTAGAGAAGTAGTAGTTGAATAAGTAGTACGAGTTGCAGCAATAGTGATAGCAGTAGTAGCAGTAGCAGCAACAACATTAGTAGAACTAGTAGTAGAAGTAGCAGTAGAAGTAGTAGTAGTACTAGTACTAGTAGCAGTAGCCGTAGTGGTAATAGTAGTAGTCATAGTAGTAGTGGTAGTAGCAGTGGTAGTAGTAGTAGTTGCCATAATTGAAGTAATAGTATTAGTTGTAGTTATTGTAGTAGTTGTAGTAGCAGTAGCAGTAGTTATAGTAGTAGCAGTAATAGTAGTAGCAAAAGTAGTAGTAGCAAAAGTAGTAACCATAGAAGTAGTAGTAGTTGTAGCAGCTCTAGTTGCAGTAGAAGTAGTAGTAGTAGCAATAGCTATAGTAGCAGTAGTAGTAGCAATAGTAGAAGTAGTAGCAATAGTAGTAGTAGTAGTAGTAGTGGTGGTAGTTGCAGTAGTAGCAGTAGTAGCTGTTGTAGTAGCAGTTGTGGCAGTTGTAGTTGCAGTAGAAGTTGTAGTAGTTGTGGTAGTAGAAGTAGTTATAGTAGTGTAGCAATAGTAGTAGCTATAGTGATAATAGAAGCAGTAGTTATAGTAGTAGTAGTAGCAGCAAAAGTAGGATTGGCAGTAGTACTAGTAATAGTAGTTGTAGTATTAGTAGTAGTACTAGAAGTAGTAGGTGTAGTAGTAGAATCAATAGCAATAGTACTAGTAGAGAAGTAGTAGTTGAAGAAGTAGTACGAGTTGTAGCAGCAGTGGTAGCAGTAGTAGCAATAGTTGCAACAACATTAGTAGAACTAGTAGTAGTAGTAGTACTAGTAGCAACAACCGTAGTGGTAATAGTAGTAGTCGTACTAGTAGCGGTAGTAGCAGTGGTAGTAGCAGTAGTTGTCGTAATTGAAGTAGTAGTATTAGTCATAGTTTTTGTTGTAGTAGTAGTAGCAGCAGCAGTTGTTGTTACAGTAGTAGCAGTAATAGTAGTGGCAAGAGTAGTAGTAGCAAAAGTAGTAACAATAGTAGTAGTAGTTGTAGTTGTAGTAGCAGTTGTAGCAGTCGTAGTTGCAGTAGAAGTAGTTATAGTAGTGGTAGTAGTAGCAATAATATAAATAGTAGTTATAACAGCAGCAGTAGCAGCAAAAGTATTATTAGCAGTAATACTAGTTTTAGTAGTAGCCAAAGTAGTAGTTGAAGTTGTAGTTTCAGCAGTAGTAGGAGCAGTAGTTGTAGCAGAAGAAGCAGTAGTAGCCGTAGTGGAAGTAGTAGTAGCAATAGTGGTAGTGATAGAAGTATCCATAATAGTAGTAGCTGTAGTAGTAGAAGCTATATTAATACTAGTAAGAGAACTAGTCGTAGCAGTAGCAACAACAGTGGTTGTAGTAGTAGTGGTGGTAGTAGTAATAGTAGTAGTACCAGTAGTAGCTGTAGTAGTAGTAATAATTGGAGTAGTAGTAGTAATAGCGGTAGCAGCAGAACTAGTAGTAGCGACAGTTGTATTGTAGTAACAGCAGTAGTTGTAACAATTGTAGTAACTATTATAGAAGCTGTAGGAGCTACAACAGCAATAGTAGTTGTACTACGTAGTAGCAGTAGCAGTAGTAGCGACCGTAGTCATAGTAGTGGCAATAGTAGAAGTAGTAGCATCAGCGACAGTAGTTGTAGTTTTAGTAGTAGTAGTAGTAGCACTAGTACTAGTAGTATAACAAGCAGTAGCAGTAGTAGAAGTACCAAAAATAGTACCAGTAGTACAAGTAGTAGAGTAGTAGAAGCTGTAGCAGTAGTAGTGGTAGTAGTAGTTGTAGCAGAAGTAGTTGTTGTAGGATAAGTAGTAGTAGTAGTATTGTAGAAGTTGCTGCAGCAGTAATAGTAGTAGTAACAGCAGAAGTACTAGTAGTATTAGCAATAGCAGCAATAACAGTAGTAGTACTAGTAGTAGTAGTAGTTGTAGTTGTAGTGGTAGCAGTTGTAGATGTTGTAGCAATAGTACAAGCAGTAGCAGTAGTAGTTGTAGTAGTAGTATTAGCAACAACAATAGTAGTTGTAGTAGTTATAGTAGTTGTAGTCACAGTAGTAGTAGAAGTAGTAGTAGCTGTAGTTATAGTACAAGCAATAGTAGAAACAACAACATTGGTAGTAGTAGTAGTAGTAGAAGTAGCAGTAGTAGTTGTAGTAGTAGCATAAGTAGTAGTAGTTCATGTAGCAATAGTAGCAGCAGTAGTACTAATACAATTATTAGCTGTGGTAGTAGTATTTGTAGTATTTGCAGTAGTACTAGGAGTAGTAGTAGCAACAGTACTAGTAGTCATCGCCGTAGTAGTAGTAGTAGTAGTAGTAGTAGTAGTGGTAGTAGTCGTTGTAGGAGGAGGAGGAGGAGGTGGAGTAGGAGCAGTAGTAGGAGTATTAGTTCTTGGACTAGTGGTAGTAGTAGCAGTAGTAGTAGTAATAGTAGTAGTAGTAATTGCAATAGTAGTAGTAGTAGTAGTAGTAGTAGTAGTAGTAGTAATCGTAGTAGCAATAGTAGTAGTCATTGTAGTAGTAGTAGCAGCAACAACAGTAGTAGTAGAAGTAGTAGTAGTAGTAGAAGAAGTAGTAGTAGTTGTAGTAGTAGTTGTAGTAGAAGTAGCAGTAGTTGTGGTAGTAGGAGGCAATGTAGTAGTAGTAGTGGTGGTAGTAGTAATAGTAGTAGTTGTAGTTGTAGTAGTATTAGAAGTAGTTGCTATAGTAGTAGTAGAAGTAGTAGTAATAGTAGTTGTAGCAGTAGTAGTAGCAGTAGTAGTAATAGTAGTTGTAGTTGTAGTAGTATTAGTAGTAGTAGTCAGACTTGGATTAGTAGAAGTAGTAGCAAGAGTAGTAGTGGGAGTCGGAGCAGTGGTCGAAGAAGTTGTAATAGTAGCATCAGCTGTAGTGGCAACGGTATCAGCAGCAGTATTAGTAGTAGTAGTTGTTGTTGTTGTTGTGGTAGTAGTAATATTTGGAGTTGTAATAGTAGTAGTAGTCACAGTTGCAGTAGTAGTAGTATTAGTAGTTGTTCTAGTAGTGGTAGAAGTAGTAGTCGGAAGAGGAGGAGTAGCAGTAGTAGGAGTTGGAGTAGTAGTAGTAGCATTAGTAGTAGTAGTAGTAGTAGTATAGTAGTAGTGGGATTAGAATGAGTAGAGGCAGTAGTAGTAACAGTAGAAGTAATAGTAGTAGTAGTAGTGGTAGTCATTGTAGAAGTCGTAATAGAAGTTGTAGTAGGAGAGCTAGGAGTGGTAATAGTATTTGGAATAGTAGTAGTAGCAATAGTTACAGTAGTACCAGTTGTAGTAGGAGTATTCAGGTTACTAGTTGTAGTAATAGTAGTAGTAGTAGTAGTAGACGTAGGAGTAGCTCAATCAAAAGGAATAGTAGTAGTAGATGTAGGAGTAGCTCAATCAATAGGAATAGTAGCAGTAGTAGTAGTTATAGTATTAGTAGTACTAGTGGCACAAGTAGTAGTAGTAGTAGTATGGGTTGGAGCGGGAGTAGTAGCAGGAATAGTGGTACTTGAAATAGTTGTAGTAGTTGTAGTTGTAGAAGGAGTAGTAGTTGGAGCTATGGTACTAGTAGTAGCAGTCGTAATTGAAGTAGTAGTTGTTGGGGTAGGGATAGCAGTGGTAGTAGTAGTAGTAGTAGTGGTAATGGGAGTTGGAGTAGGAGTAGTAATAGCAGCAGTAGTAGTAGTGGTAGGAGTAGAAGTAGCAATAGGAGGAGTTGGAATAGGAATAGTTGTAGTAGTAGTAGTACTAGTAGCAATAGTAGGATTAGTAGTCGCAATAGTAGTAGTTGTTATAGTAATAGTAGTGGTAATAGCAGTTGTCATATGAGTAGTAGTAGTAATAGCAGTAGCAGTAGTGGAAGGAGTAGTAGTTGTAATAGCAATAGCTATAGTAGTTGTAACTATACTAGTAGATGTACTAGTTGTAGTAATAGTAATCTAGTAGTAATAGTAGTAATAATAGTATTAGTAGTAATAGTAGTTGTTGTAGCAGTTGTTGTGGAAACAACAATAGCAGCAATAATAGTAGTAGTTGTAGTAGTTATTGTTGTTGTTCTTGTTGTAGTAGTAGTAGTAGTAATAGTGGTATTAATAGTAATAGTAGTAGTTGTAGTAGTAGTTGTAGAAATAGCAATAGTAGTAGTAGTAGTAGTAGTAGTAGTAGTAATAATGTTAGTAATAGTAGTAGTAGGAGTAGCGGTTGTAGTAGTAGTGGTAATAGTAGTAGGAGTAGGAGTAGTAGTAGTTGTCGTAGTAATAGTAGTAATGGTAGTAATAGTTGTGGTTATAGTAATACTAGTCGTTGTTGTAATAGGAGTAGTAGTCGTAGTAGCAGTAGAGGTAGCTGGGGTAGCAAGAGCAGTAGCAGTAGTTGCGGCAGCAACAGCAGTAGAAGTAGCTACGGAAGCAACAACAGTAGCAGTAGTAGAAGTTGTCGTAACAGCCACAACAACTGCAAGATTAGGAGTTGTAGTAGTTGTAGTAATAGTAGTAGTAGGAGGAGGAGCAGGGGTAGTAGTAGTAGCAGGAGTAGGAGAAGTGCTAGTAGTAGTAGGTGTAGGAATGGTTGTAGTCGAGCACAAGTAGGAGTAGTAGTAGTAGTAATTCTGCAGCTGCTGCTAGTACTACTACTGCTACTGCTAATGCTGCAGCTGCTACTATTACTACTAGCACTATGACAACAATTGCTACTGCTACTACTACTATTACTACTACTGTTGCTACTGCTACTTACACAGCTACGGCTACTACTATGGCTTCTAATTCTACTATTACTGCAATTGCTAATCCTAGTGACACTACCACAAATACTACTACTACTTCTTCTTCTACAATGACAACAACAATAACTACTACTCCATCTCCTACTTCTACTATTGTTGTTATTGCTACTACTGCTACAACTACTGCTACTACTACTGCTACTACTACTACTACCACTAGTGCTCCTTCCATTATTGCTACAACAGCTACTACTACAACAACTACTACTACTACTACTAGTGCTACGACCATTACTACTATTACTACTGTTACTACAACTATTGCTACTTCTAATACTACTATTGCTGCTGGTGGTGCAAATACTGCTATTACTATTATAGCTACTACCACTACTACAACTTCTCCTACTACTAATACATCTCCTACTGTTAGTACCTCTCCTCCTCCTATTACTATTACTACTGCTATTGCTGCTGCTGTTGCTACTACTACTTCTACTACTACTAATACTACGATTGCTACTACTACTACATTTGCTCCCACTACTACTATAACTACTACTACAACTACTACTACTATTACTGTTGCTGCACTGCTACTGCTACTACTACCACTACAACTGCGATAACTACTACTACAACAACAACTACTACTACTACTGCAACTACTACTTCTACTACTACTACTACTGCTACTTAAACTACTACTACTACAACAATTATTGTTATTAGTACTGCAGCTGTCACTACCACTACTAATACTCCAACTCTTGCTCCTGCTCCAACTCCTACTCCTACTCCTACTTTTGCTGCTGCTACTACTACTACTACTACTACTACTACTACCACTTCTACAGCTACTACTACACCTACTCCAACTCCTACCGCTAATTCCACTCCTTCAACTACGACTCCTAATATCACTACTAATACTACTATCGCTACTACTACTACTTCTATTCCTACTACTGCTACCACAACAATAACTACTACTATTACAGCGGCTGCTACTACTACCACTAGAACTGCTATAACTAATACCACTACACTATTACTACAATAACTACTACAACTACTAGACCTACTACGGCTGCTGCTTCTGTTACTACTACTACTCCTACTCCTACTACTACTAGTAGTACTACACTACTACTACTGCTACTGCTGCTGCTACTGCTACTACTATTACAACAATAACTACTACTACTAGTAACACTACTACTATTGCTGCTGCTGCTACTACTACTACAACTAATACAACAATAACACTACTACTACAACTACAACTACTACTACAACTACAACAACAACATCTAGTACTACTAAAACAACCACCACTACTACAACCATTGCTACTACTACCACTTCAACTACTACTACTAGTACTATCATTACCACGACAACTACAACTACTACTCCTACTCCAACTCCTACTACTACTCCTACTACTTCTACTACTACTACTACTGCTACTAAACTGCTACTACGACTACTACTACAATCACAACAACAACCACTAATACTACCACAACAACTGCTACTCCTACTACTAATACTATTACTACAACTTCTACTACTACTTCTACTACTACTACTACAACTACTACTGCTCCAAGTACTACTACTACTGCTTCTACTCCTATTACTACTGCTACTATGACTACTACTACTATTACTACTACTCTACTACTACTACTACTACTATTACTACTACTCTACTACT
Source organism: Trichopus zeylanicus subsp. travancoricus (assembly GCA_005019695.1). Classification (NCBI taxonomy): domain Eukaryota; kingdom Viridiplantae; phylum Streptophyta; class Magnoliopsida; order Dioscoreales; family Dioscoreaceae; genus Trichopus; species Trichopus zeylanicus. The sequence goes on from RXID01013114.1 coordinate 20,723, forward strand.
ACTACTACTACTACTACTACTACTCCTACTTCTATGTCCACTGTAATTACTTCTACTACTACTGTTGCAACAGCTACTACTACTCCTACGAGCACCACCAGGATGACTACTACTACTACTGCTCCTACTCCTATGTCCACTACAATTACTTCTACTACTATTGCTGCTACAGCTACTACTACTCCTACGAGCACCACTATGACTACTACTACTTCTGCTGCTACTGCTACTGTTGCTGCTGCTACTCCTACTATTTCTAACACTTGTACTACAACTAGCACCACTACCGATACTACTTCTACTACTACTACAACAACAACTACTACAACATCAACAATAACGACTACTACTGTTATAACTACTACTACTACAACTAATACAACCACCACTTCTCCAACTACCCCTACAACTACCAGTGGAACTACTACTACTACTACTAGTACTCTTACTTCCACTACTACTGCTTCTACTCCCACCCCAACTCCTACTTCTACTATTACTCCTACTACTACTACTACTACAACTACAACTACAACTACAACTACAACTACCACTACTACTACAACAACTACTACTATTGCTATGACAGTTGCTACTACTACTAAAACTACAACTACTACTATCGCTGCTGCTACTACTATTACCACCACCACTACTCTTATTAATACTGTTACTACTACTACTATTACTACTACTACTTCTACTACTACTACCACTACTACTACTACTAGCACTACTCCAACTACTATTACTCCTACTTCTACCATAACTACTCCTATAGCAGCTATTGTTGCCTTTGCTACTTCTACTACTACTATTACTGCCACCACAGCTACTGCTACAGCTACAACTACAAATGCTACTATTGCTACTGCTGCTGCTATAACTACTACTACTACTGCAACTATGACGATTTCTGCTACTACTAGTACTACTACTTCTCCTACTACTGTTGTATTGCTACTACTACTTCTACGACTTCCACTACGATCACTACTATTATTGCTTCCGCTACTACAACTACAAGTGCTACTGCTACAAATGCCACTGCCCCTAGTACTACATCACCAACTACTACTACTACTACTACTACTACTACTACTACAACTGCTACTACTATTACTATGACCACTACTACTTATACTACTGCTACTACTCGTACTACTGTTATAACTATTACAACTACCACTACCAGTACTAGAAAAACTACTGCTACTACTACTACTACTGGTACTAATAATACTTCTCCTACTACTACAACAACTACTACTACTTCTACTACATCTACAACAACTACTACTACTCCTGCTACAAAAAAAACAACTACTACCACTACTACTTCTACGACTACTACTACAACACCTACTGCTACTACTGCTACAACTATGACTACTACTACTATTACTATTACATCTACTGCTACTACTGCTACCCCTCCAATAACTTTTACTATTACGGTTACTACTAATACTCCCACTACTACTACACCTAGTAGTACTACTACCACTACTACTACTATTACTTCTATTACTATACCTAGTATTACTACTACCACTACTACTGCTGCTGCTGCTGCTGCAGCTACTTCTAGCGCTACTACTACTATTACTACTGCTACTGCTACCACTACCCACTTCTACTACCTATAATGCTACTCCTACTAGTACTATAACTACTACTAATACAACAACAACTACTACTCCTACAGCTAACACAATAGCTACATTTGCTACAATTGCTATTACAACTACTGCTGCTACTATTACTACTACCACTACTACAACTATTGCTACTACTATTGCTATTAGTACTACTGCTACTGCTACCACTACTACTGCTACTACTACTACAACTACTACTACCACAACTACTACTCCTACTACTACTACTACTACTACTACTACTACTACTACTACTACTCCTACTACTACTACTACTACTACTACTACTATTACTACTATTACTACTGCTACTATTATGACAACTATTACTATCACTATTACTACCACTACTACTATGCCTGCTATGACTACGAATAGTACTAGTACTACTACTCCAAACAAAAGTATGAGTAGTAATAGTAGTAGTAGTAGGAGCAGCAGCAGCAGTAGTGTTTGTAGCGGTAATTATAGTAGTAGTAGTAGGAGGAGTAATATCAGTAGTGGCAGTTATAGTAGTAGTAGGAGTAGTAGTGCCATTATAACAAACGGTAGTAGTAGTAGGTGTTGTAGTAGTAGTAGTAGTGGCAGTAGTAGTCATAGCAAATGTAGTAGTAGTAAAAGTAGTAGTTGCAGTGGTGGTAGTTGTAGCAGCAGTAGCAGCAGTTGTTATTTTATTTGGAGTGGTAGAAGTGGTATTGGTAGCTATAGTAGGAGTAGGAGTAGTAGCAGCAGTAGAAGATGTAGTAGAAGTAGTAGTAGTAGAAGTTGTAGTAGTAGTAGTGCTAGTAGCAGTAGTAGTAGTGGAACTAGGAGTAATAGTAGTAGTAGTAGCAGCAGCAGCAACAGCAGTAGTAGTAGTAGTAGCAATAGTAGAAGTAGAAATAGTAGGAGCAATTGTAGCAGTAGTAGCAATCTTCGTAGTAGTAGAAGCAATTGTAGCAGTTCTAGCAGCAGTACTAAATATTTTAGTAGTAGTGGTAGCAGTTGTAGTCGTAGTTGTAACAGTAGTTGTAGTAGTAATTGCAATAGTAGTAATAGATGTGGTTGTAATTGTAGTAGTTGTAGTTGCTATAGTTGTAAAAGTAATAGTAATAGTAGTAGTAGTGGTAGTAGGAGTAGTATTAGCAGTAGCAGAAGTCGTAGTTGTGGTCATAGTAGTAATACTGGTGGCAGTAGCTATAGTACTAGAATTAGTCGTAGTAGTCACAGTAGTAGCAGTACTAGTCGCAGTAGGAGTGGTAGTAATAGTAGTACTAGTACTAGTAGTAAAAGTAATAGTTATAGTAGTAGGAGAAGTAGCATTAGTAGCAGTAGCCCTTCTAGTAGTTGTAGTAGTAGGAAAAGCAGTAGTAGTACTAGTAGGAAAAGCTGTAGTCGTAGTAGTAGTAGTAGTAGCAGTAGTAGTCGTAGTTGTAGCTGTGGTACTAGGAGTAGTAGTAGTAGTGCAGTAGTATTAGTAGTAGTTGTAGTATCAGTAGTAGTAATAGTAGTCGTAGTATTACTATTAATGGTAGAAGTAGTAGTAGCAGCAAATGTAGTAGTAGTAGGAGAAATAGTAGCAGTAGCCATAGCCATAACAGACATTGTGGTAATTATAGAAGTAGTAGTAGTGTGAGGAGTAGTAGTATGAGTAGTAGTAGTAGTAGCAGTAGCTGTAGTAGTGGCGGTAGCTGTAGTAGTGGCGGTAGCTGTAGTAGTAGTAGTAGTCGTTGTGGTAGCAGCGGTAGTAGTTATAGACTTAGTAGTCGTGGTAGCAGTATCTATAGTAGTTGTAGTAGCAGTGGTAAAAGCAGTAATAGTAGCAATTGTAGTGGTAGCGACAATAGAAATAGCAGTAGTAATATAGTAGTAATAGTTGTCGTAGTAGCAGTAGCCATAATTGTTGTAGTAGCAGTAATAGAAGTCAGAGTAATAGTAATAACCACTAGAACTGCTAGTTATGCTACTACTAATGCTAACCCTACTACTATTGCTACTGCTTCCACTACTGCTTCTGTTACTACTACTACTACTGCAACTATTACTATTAATAATGCTGCTGCTGCTACTAATACCACTACTACTACTACAACTACTACTCCTACTACTACTACTACTGCAGCTTCTATGTCTGCTACTACTAAAACTACCTCTCCTGCTACTACTACTACTTCCACTATTACTAGCACTATTACTGCTACTGCTATCATTGCTGCTGCCACTACTACTCTTACTACGACTACTACCACTAAGACATCCACTGCTACTGCTACAACTACTACTAATACTACTACGACTACTTTTGCTACTACTATTACTACTTGTACTACTTCAGTAACTACTACTATCACTGCTACTACTACTACTGCTGCTATAACTATTACGGCCACCACTACTACTACTACAACTACGGCAACTACTACTACTCCTATTACAACCACTACTATCGCTTTTACTCCTATTACTGATACTACTACAACAACTCCTGCTATACCTTCTACTGCCACTACTACTTCTATTACTTCTAGTAGTACTACTATTGCAACTTCTACTACAACTACTTCTGCGACTACAACTACTACTACTACGAGAACAACTATTACTACTACTGCTGCTACTAGTTCTACTACCGCTACTACTACTACTGCTACTACTATAACTACAACCCATACTATTGCTACTACGACTACGGCTGCTGCTGCAACTCAGGCTACTACTGCTACTACTACTACTCCTAATTTTGTAACTACTGCTACTGCTGCTACTACACACTAATTCCATTACTAAAGCATCTGCTGCTACTGTCATGACAACTACTACTACTGCTCCTGCTATTAGTACTACAACTGCTACTCCTGCTTCTACTACTACCACTGCTGCTAGTACTCCTACTAGTACTACTATTACTATTGCTATTGCTACTCCTACTATAACTACTACAACTGTGGCTACTATTATAGGAATTACAGAAATTGCTTATGCTACTACTGCAACTGCTACTACTTCTGCTACTACTACTACCACTACTACTACTCCTCCTCCTCCTACAACAACTACTGCTACTGCTACTTCTAGTATGGCTGTTGCTATTGCTACTTGTACTACTGGTTCTTTTGCAACTATAATAACTACTGCTACTTCTACTACAACTGCTACAGCTAACACTAAGTCTCCTATTATTACTGCTGCCACTACTACTGCTACAGCTACTACTACTAATACTACTACTAGCAACGCTACTACTACTGCTTCAACCATTACTACCAATACTGCTACTACTACTACCTCACCAACTACTACTTCTACTACTATAGCTACTACTTCTACTACTACACCAATACTTTTACTACTACTACAACTACACTAATACTACTACTACTACTAGTGTAATAATTGCTGCTGCTTCTACCACTACTATTGCTACTACTACTCCAACTATTGCGGCTGCTACTACTAATACCACTACTACTACTACTGCGACTAGTACTATTGCTACTACTAGGACTTCTACTGCCATTATTACTATTACTACTACTACTACGACTGCTACTACTACTATTGCTCCTTCTTCCATGACAACAACGACTGCTACTACTGCCACTACTGCTACTACTGCTACAAATACTAGGCCTGCAACTACTTCTACTACTACTTCTGCTATTACTACTACTACTACTATAACTACTGCTACTTATAATATAACTACTACTACTACTACTACAACTACAGCTACAGCTACTACTGCTACCACTCGTACAACTATAACTACTATTTCTACTACTCCTCCTCCTACTAATACTACAGCTGCTACTACTTCTGGTACCTGTACTAATGCTATTACTGCTACTATAATAACTATAGTTACTTCTACTACTACTACACCTATAACTACTACTGCGATGACAACAACTATAGCTACTACTGCGGCTATAGCTACTACTACCACTACTTCTACTACTCTTACAGCTTGTACTACTACTCCTACTACTATTACTATAACTACTACTATTGCAACTACTACTTCTGCTACTACTACTACTACAACCAATATTACTACTACTGCTGCTACCACTACTACTACTTTTACTAATGCCACGGCTACATCTTCTACTACCACAACTACTGTTACAACTTGCTACCACCACGACTATGACTATAGCTACTACTATGACGGCTACAACTACTATTACAACTACCCCAACTACTAAAACTACTATTAGCACTACAACAACTGCTACTACTACTACTATTTCTCCTATTGCTACTATTGCTAATATTTCTACTATTGCAACTACAACTACTACAACAACTACTACTACTATAATAACTACTGCCGCAAATGCTACTGCGGCAACTGGTATCACTGCTACTGCTACTACTATTACAACAACAACAACAACAACTACTACTACTACTACTACAACAATAAATATTACTACTACTACCCCTACTACTACTGCTACTACTGTTGCTGCTACTTCTACTACTCCCACTACTACCACCACCACTACTACTACTATTATTATTACTACAACAACAACAACAACAACTACTACTACTAACACCACTACTACTACTATGACTATTACAACTACTACCCCTACTACTCCAGCTACTACTCCCACTACTACTGCTGCTACTGGTACTACCACTGGTACTTCTCCAACTGCTATGACAACTACTACTACTACTACTACTATAGTAACTAGTGCCACCGGTACTACTACTACTACCACTGCTACAAATGCCACTACAAAAACTACTACTACAGCTACTACTGTAGTTGCTCTGACAACTACTGCTCTACTAATAATACTATTGCTTCTACTATAACTACGATTACTACTATAATTTCTACTTCTGCAACTGCTACTAGTAGAACTATAACTCATGCTACAACTACTACTACTATTATTTTTACTAATGCTACTCCTGCTACGACTACTACTACAACTATTTTTTCAACTACTACCGCAAATGGTACTCCTACTACTATTGCTAGAAATACTGCACCAACTAATACTACATCTTCTTCTGCTCCAACTATGACTACTGTAGCTACCAATACTACTACTGCTCCTACTACAACTACTACTGCTACTACTAATACTACTGCAACTATTATTACAACCACTACTACTACAGCTACTCCTACTACTACTTTTGGTAATACCGTTATTCCTTCTACTGTTACTGCTACTACTACTACTGTAGCTATTACTACTACAACTACTACAACTACTACTTTCACTACTATTACTACCACTACTATGACAACTACTACTCCTACTACCACTGTTGCTACTACTAGTACTATTGCTACTACTATCACTACTACTACTCCTGCCACCTATGCTACTATTACTACTACAACTACTACTGCAACAACAACTATTGCTACTACTGTTACTATTGTTGCTATTGCTGCTATTACTACTTCAACAACTATAACTACTACTCCTAACACTAATACTACTACTAGTACAACATCTCACACTATTACTACTAGTACTACTATACTACTACTACTACTACTACTATTACTACTTTCGCAATGATAACTACCATTAGTACTACAACTATAGCTACTACTGCCATTACTACTACTGCTACTACTATTGCTACTACTGCTGCTACATCTAGTTCTACTGGTACTACAACTGCTTCTATTACTACTACTATTGCTACTTCTTCTTCTTCTTCTTCTCCGACTACTACAACTTTTCCAACTACTACCACTACTACTGTAACTACTACTACCACTACCACTACTACAACTAGTATTACTGCTACAACTACTTTTGCTACTTCTACTTCTGATATTGCCATTACTCTTCATCACCTACTCCTCCTCCTCCTCCTACTTCTACTATCACAACTATTATTACTACCACTACTGCTACTACTACCACTACTTCTACTACTATTGCTACTACTACTGCTGCTGCTATAGCTACCACTCGACTTCTCCGACTATTGCTACTATTGCTACTGCTACTATAGCTACTACTACCACTACTACCATGACTACTACTACAACTACTACTATTACTTCTATTAATACTAGTACAACTTCTATTATGACTAGTACTACTACAGCTGCCTCTACCACTAGTACTACTACTACTAATACTACTACTACTTCAACTACGACGGTATTTTATACTACTACTACTATTGCAACAATGACTGCCACTACTTCTACTACTACACCTACAACTTCTACTTCTAATACAACTACTACAATTCAAAGGTTGTTGCTACAGCTGCTACTTCCACTACTGCTACAATTATTGTAGCTACTGCCACTACTTCTGCTACTCCAACTACTACTATCACCACTTCTACTGCTACTACTGCTACTAGCAGTAGTTAGGTTAGTTGTAGTAGCAGAAGTAGTGGCAGTTAAAGTAGTAATAGTAGTTCTAGCAGCAATAGTGATAGTAGTAGTAGTACCAGCATCAGTAGTAGTAGTAGTACTAGAAGTAGTAGCAGTAGTAATAGTAGTAGTGGTAGCAGTAGTAGTTGCAGTAGCAGAAGTAACCACAGTAGTAGTAGTAGTAGTAGTAGTAGTAGTAGTAGTAGTAGTAGTAGTAGTAGTAGTAGTAGTAGTAACAATAGTAGTAGTATTAGCTGTAGTAGTGGTGGTGGTGGTAGTAGTAGTAGTACGAGTAGTAACAATAGTAGTAGTATTAGTAGTGGTAGTAGTAGTAGCCGTAGTAGTAGTAGTAGGAGGAGGAGGAGGAGGAGGAGTAGCAGCAGTAGCAGCAACAGTAGTAGTAGCAATAGTTATAGTAGTAGTGTAGTAAGCAAAGTAGTTGTAGTAGTAGTAGAAGTAGCAGCAACACTCATAGCCATAGTAGTCATAGCGGTAGTCATAGCAGTAGTGGTGGAAATAATAGTAGAAGTGTTAGTAATAGTAGCAATAGTAGCAGCAACATTAGTGGCATTAGGAATAGCAGCATCATCGGCAACAGCAGCAATAGTTATACTAGTAGAAGTAGAAGTAGTAGTAGTAGTATGCATAATAGTAGTAATAGTAGTAGCAGTAGTAGCAGGAGTAGTAGTAATAGTAGTAGCAGTAGTAATAGTTGTAGTAGCAGCAACAGTAGTATTATTATTTGTCGCAATAGTAGTATCCAAATTAATAGTTATAGCAGTTGTAGTAGTTGTAGTGGTAGTAGCATTAGTAGTAATAGTAGTTGTAGTTACAGTTGCAATAGGGGTAGCAACATTAGTAGTAGTAGTAGTACCAGTCATAGTAGGAGTAGCAGCAGTAGTAGCGGTAGCAATAGTAGTAGTAGTAGCTATAGGAGTGGTAGTAGTTGATGTAGTAGTTATAGTAGTAATAGTTGTTATTGTAGTAGTGGTTAGTATGATAAGTAATCATAGTAGCACGGTAGCAATAGTAGTAGTAGTGGTAGTAGTAGCAGTAGTAGCTATAGTAGCAGTAGAAGTAGTAGAAGTAGTAGTAGTTGCATCTATAGTAGCTGTAGTAGAAGTAGTAGTAGCTGAAGTAGTTGTAGTAGTATTAGTAGTAGTAATAGTAGTAGTATGATAGGTAGTAATTTTAGTGGTAGCAGTAGCAGTAGCTGTAGTAGTAGCAGCAGTAGTAATAGAAGTAGTAGTAGTAGTATCAACAGTTGTATAGTAGTAGTAGTTGTTGTTGTTGTAGTAGTAGTAGTAGTAGCAGTAGTAGCAGAAGTAGTAGTAGCACTAGTAGTAGTAGGAGAAGTACTAGTAGTAGGAGATGTAGCAAAAGTTGTTATTATTGAAAAAATTATAGTTGTAGTAGTAGTAGTAGGAGCAGTAGTAATAGTAGTAGTAGTAGTAGAAGTAGTAGTGGTAGTAATAGTAGTAGTCATAGTAGTAATAGTAGTAGTCATAGTCGTAATGGTAGTAGAAGTAGAAGTAGTAGCAGTAGTAGTAATAGTACTAGTAGTAGTAGAAGTAGCAGTAGTAGAAGTAGTTGTAGTAGTAATAGCAGTAATAGTAATAGTATTAATGGTAATAGTTGTAGTAGTACTAGTTGTATCTGTTATTGTAATAGTAGTAGTTGTAGTAGCAGTAGCTATAGTGCCAGTAGTAGTACTAGTTGTATCTGTTATTGTAATAGTAGTAGTTGTAGTAGCAGTAGCTATAGTGCTAGTAGTAGTACTAGTTGTTGTAATATTAATAGCAGCAGCTGGAGTAGTAGTAGTAGTAGTAATTATAGTAGCAGTAGTAGTAGTAGCTGTAGTAGTTGTAGTAGTAGTAGTTATAGTAGCAATAGTAGTAGTAGGAATAGCAGTAGTAGCAATAGTAGTAGTAATAGTGTGAGTACTAGTTGTAGTAGCAGTTATAGCGGTAGAAACAGTATTAACTGTAGTATTAGTCATAGTACTAGCAGTAGCTGTAGCAGCAATAGTAGGAGCAATAGTAGTTCAAGTAGTTGAAGTTGCAGTTGTAGTAGTAGTAGTAGCAATTGTAGTAGCAGTCATGGTAGCAGTATCATAAGTAGCTGTAGTAGTAGCAGTAGCAATAGTAGCAATAGTTGTCATAGTAGTTCTACTAGTAATTGTAGTAGTGGAAGGAATTGTAGTCACAATAGTAGTAGTTTTTGTGGTAGTAGCAGTAGTACTACTAGTTGTAGTCATAGTTGAAGCAGTAGTCATAGTAGTAGCAAGACTAGTTGAAGCGGTTGTAGTAGTTGTAGTAATTGTAGCAGTAGCTGTAGTAGTACCAATAGTTACAGTCGTTGCAGGAGTAGGAGTAGTAGAAGTATTAGTATTAGTAGTAATAGTAGTAGCCATGGAAGATGAAGTAGCTGTGGTAATAGTTGCAGGTCCAGCAGTTGCAGCAGTATCGATAGTCACAGAAGTAGTAGTAGTATTAGAAGAAGTAATACCAGTAGTAGCAGCAGTAGTAGTAGCTGTAGTAGCAATAGAAGTAGTAGGAGTAGTAGTAGAAATAGAAGAAGTAGTAGTAGTTGTAGTAGTAGAATTACTAGTAGTAGGAGTAGTAGCATTAGTAGTAGAAGTAGTAGTAGTATTAGCAGGAGTAGTAGCAGAAGTAGTAATAGAAGTAGTAGTAGACAAAGTAGTAGTAGTAGGTGTAGTAGTAGAAGAAGCAGCAATAGTAGCAATATTAGTAGTTGTATGAGAAGTGGTAGTTCAAGCAGTAGTAGTAGTAATAGAAGTGGTAGAAGCGGTAGTAGTGATAGCAGTAGTTGGAGTTTAAGTAGTAGTAGTACAAGCAACAGAAGTAGGAGCAGTAGAGTAGCAGTAATAGTAGTAGTAGTAGTAGTAGTAGTAGTAGTAGTAGTAGTAGTAGTAGTAGTAGTAGAGGTAGTCGTAGTAGTAGAAGAAGTAGTAGTAGTAGTAGTAGTAGTAGTAGTAGTAGTTGCAGTAATTGTAGAAGTTGCAGTGGTGGTAGTGGTGGTAGTAGTAGTAGTGGTTATACTAGTAGTAGCAGAAGTAGTGGTAGGTGTAGGAGAAGCAGCAGCAACAGTAGTAGTAGAAATAGTAGTGGTAGTAGTAAAAGCAACAATAGTAGTAGCAGTAGTAGTAGTTGTAGTAGAAGTTATAGGAGGAGTAGTAGTAGTAGTAGCAACAATAGCAATACTAGTAGTAGTAGTTGTTGTTTTTGTAGTAGTAGTAGTTGTAGCGGTGGTAGCAATAGCAGATGCACTAGTAGTAGTAGGAATAGTAGTAGTATTAGTAGTAGGAGTAGGAGTAGTAGTAGTCGAAGTAGCAGCAGCGAAAGTAGTGCTAGTAAGTATTAATAGTAGTAGCAGCAGCAATAGTAGCAGTAGTAGTAGCAGAAGTAGGAGTAGTAGTATTAGTAGGAGAAGCAATTCTTGGAGTAGTAATAGTTGTACTAGGAGTAGCAGTAGTAGTAGTAGTAGTAGCAGCGGTAGTAGGAGAAGTATAAGTAGTAGTATTAGTATTCTTAGTAGTATTATTAGCTAGAGTAGTAGTTATCGTAGTAGGAGTAGTTATTGTAGTAGTATTAGTAGTCGTAGTTATTGTAGTAGTAGTAGTAGTAGTATTAGTAGTCGTAATAGTAGTAATCATAGTGTTAGTAATAGTAGTAATGGTAGTAGTACTAGTAGTTATTGTTGTTGTTGTTGTCGTCGTGGTAGTAGTTGGAGTAGTACTAGTACTAGTAGCAGTAGTTTGAGTAGTAGTAGTAGTAGAAGAAGTAGTAGTAACAATAGTAGTAGTAGCCGTAGAAGTTTTTGCTGCAGTATTAGTTATAGCAGTAGGAGTAGTACGAGTAGTAGTTGTAGTTGTAGTAGTAGGAGTTGTAGTATGAGTAATCATAGGAGTTGTAGTGGCAGTAGGGGTTGGAATTGTTGTTGTAGTCGTAATAGCAGTAGCAGCCGTAGTATGAGCAGTGGTAGTAGTAGTTGTACTAGTATTAGTTGTATTTACAGTAGTACTAGTAGTAGTAGTGGTAGAAGCAGCAGTAATAGTAGAAAAAGTAGTAGCAATAGTACCGGTAGTAATAGAAGCAAAATAAGCAATAGTAATAGTTGCAGTAGTAGAAGTAGTAGTAGTGGGAGAACAAGTTGGAGTGGTAGAATTTGTGGTAGAAATAATGCTAGTAGTAGTAGCAGTAGCTTAAGTTGTTGTAGTAGCTGTAGTAGTAGCAGTAGTTGCAGTAGTAGTAGCAGTAGTAGCAGCAGTAACAAAAGTAGTAGTAGTACTAGCAGACTAGTGGTAGAAGTAGTAGTAATAGTAGTAGTGGTAGCATAGTAGCAATAGTAGATGTAGAAACAGTAAGAGATGTAGTAGCAGCAATAGCAGTGTTAGCAGTAGTAGGAGTAGATGTAGTTGTAGTAGTAGTAGTATTAATAGTTTTAGGAGGAGGAGTAGTAGTAGCAACAGTAGTTGTAGTGGCAGCGGTAGTAATAGTAGTTGTAGTAGTAACAGTGGTAGTAGCAGTTGAAGTAGCGGGAGTAGATATAGTAGTAGTTGTACAAGTAGGAGTGCTATGAGAAGTAGTTGTAGTAGTAGTAGTAGCTGTATTAGTAAAAATACTAGTACTAGTTGTAGTGGTAGTAGTTGGAGAAGTAGTAGTAGTAGCCATAGCCGTAGTAGTAGTCAAAGTATTAGTAGTTGTAGTAGTAGCGGTAATATTAGTAGAAGAATTAGTAGTAGTAGTCGCAAAAGTAGCAGTTGTAGCAGTTGTAGTAGCAATAGCGGTAGTATGAGAGGTAGTCGCACTAGTAGTATTAGCAGTAGAAGTAGTGGGCATAGTCGGAGTAGTAGTAGTAATAGTAGTAGTAATAGTAGTAGTAGCAGTATTAGTAGTAGTAGTGGTGTTAGCAATTGTAGTAGCAGCAGCTGTACTAGTACTAGTAGTAGTAGTAGTTGTTGTTGTAGCAGTAGTGGTGGTGGTAATAGTTATAGTAGTAGTAGTAGCTGCAGTAACAGTAGTAGCAATAATAGTAGTAGTAGTATTAGTGGCAATAGTAGCAGTAGTAGCAGTAATAGTAGTAGTAGTATTTGCAGTAGTAGCAATAGCATTAGTAGTTGCAGTTGTAGTAGCAGTAGCAGTAGAAGTAGTAGTAGGTGAAGTAGTAGTATTAGTAGTAGTATTTGTGGTGGCAATAGTAGTACATGTGGCATTAGTAGCAACAGTGACAATATAAGCAGCAGCAGCAACAACAACAACAACAACAACAGTAGTAATAGAAGTAGTAGTAATAGTAGTAGTAGCAGTAGTAGTAGTAGTAGCAGCAGCTGTAGTAGAAGTAGTAGGAGAAGTTATAGGAGTAGTTGTAGTTGCAAGAGCTGAAATAGTAATAGTAGTAGTAGGAGCAGTAGTTGTTATTGTTACTGTTGAAGTAGTAGTAGCAATAGCAACAGCAGCAGTAGTAGTAGGAGTAGTAGCAGCAGTAGTAGTAGCAACAGCAATAGCAGTAGTAGTAGTAGCAGTAGGAGCAGGAGTAGTAGCAGTAGTTTCAGACGAAGCTATAGTGGTAGAAGTAGCGGATGTCATGATAGTAGCAGTAGCAAGAGTTGTAGGAGTAGCAGGAGTAGTAGTGGTTTGAGATGTAGGGGTTGTATGAGGAGTAGGATTAGTATGAGTAGTAGTAGTATGAGTACTAGCAATAGTAGGAGTAGTAATAGTAATAGTAGTAGTAGTAGTTGTTGTGGTAGTTGTAGTAGTAGTTGTAGTAGTGGCAGTGGTAGTGGAAGCAGTAGTAGTAGTAATTGGAGCATTAGTAACAGTAGTAGTAGTTGTTATTATTATCATAGTAGTAGTAGGAGTTGTAGTAGATGTAGTAGAACTAGTATTAGTAGTTTTAGTGGTAGTAGTAGTAGTAGAGGTAGTAGTAGTATTAATAGTTAGTAGTTGTTGTTGTTGTAGCAGGAGTGCTAGTAGTGGGAGTAGTAGTAGTAGTAGTACGAGTAGTTATGGTGGTAGGTGTAGGAATTGTAGTAGTTGTTGTAATAGTAGGAGTACTAGTAGTAGTAGTAATAGTAGTAGTAATATTAGTAGTAGTAGTAGTATTTGCAGTAGTAATAGTAGTTATAGCAGAAGCAGTTTTGGTAGTAGCAGAAGTAGTAGCAGTAGTGCTAGTAGTGGTAGAAGCAATACCAGTAGTAGTAAAAATAGTAGTAGTGGTAGTAGGAGTAGTAGTAGCAGTAGCAGTGAAAGTAGCAATAGTCGCAGAAGTAGTAAAAGTAGTAGGACCAGCAATAGTACTAGTAGTATTGTTAGTAGTAGCAGCAGCAGATGTAATAGCAGTAGTCGTAGCAGCAGCAATAGAAGTAGTAATAGTAGTAGTAGTAGTATTAGGTGTAGTAGCAGAAGTAGCTGTAGTAACAGCAGTAGCAACAATAGTAGTAAAAATAGTAAGAGTTGTAGTAGGAGCAATATCAGAATTAGTAGTAGTAGATGCAGTTGTAGAAGTAGTACTTATAGTTTTAGGAGTAGTAGTAGTAGCAGTTCTTATTGTTGTAGTGGTCGCGGAAGTAATAGTAGTAGTAGTGGTTGTAGTAGTAGTTGCAGTACCAGTAGTAGATGCAGTAGTAGTTGTTCTATTGGAAGTGGTAGGAGAAATAGTATTGGCAGTAGTAGTAGCTATATTGATAAAGGTACTAGTAGTAGCAGCTGTAGTGGTAGTAGTTGGAGAAGTGGCAATAGCAGCAGTAATCGTAGCAGTAGTCTTAGTAGTAGTAGTAGTAATAGTAGTAATAGTTGTAGTAGAATTGGTAGTAGTGGTCGTAGACATAGAAGTTGTAGTAGTAGTAGCAATAGAAGTAGCAGGAGAGGTAGTCGTAGTAGTAGTGTTAGCAGTAGCAGTAGAAGTAGGAGAAGTTGTAGTGGTAGTAGTAGGAGCAGCAGTAGTAATAGCAGTAGCTGTAGTAGTAGTCGTAGTAGTATTAGAAGTAAAAGTAGCAGTAGTAGTAGTAGAAGTAGCAGCAGTAGTTGTTGTTGTTGTTGTTGTAGTAGTAGTAGTAGCAGTAGCAGTAGCATTAGTCGCAATTGTAGCATTAGTAGGAGTAAAATTGCTACTACTACTAAAACTACTATTACTGCTAGTACTACTAGTAGCAATAGTGGTAGTACTAGGAGAACTAGCAGAAGTAGTAATAGCCGGAGTAGTCATAGTAGCATTAGAAGTAATTGTAGCAGTAGTAGCAGTTGAAGAACTAGTAGTATTAGTAGTAATAGTTTTCGCAGTTGTAGTAGAAATGGTAGGGGTAAAACTACTACTATTACTTCTACTGATGCTACTAAAACTACTACTACTCCTACTAGTAAAACAACTATTGCTACTATAGCTGCTGATGCTTCTTCTAGAATTACTTCTACTACTACTACTACTACTTTTGCCGCAGAAACTATTGTTACTACTACTACAACAACAACAACAACTACTACTACTACAGTTGCGGCGGTTACTACAGCAACAAGCTCAACTGCTACTACTGCTGTTGCTTCCGCTGCTCCTGTAGCTACTCCTGTACAACTACAACTGTTGTTACTACTACTATTACTACTGCTACTACTCCCATTAGTATTGCTACTCCAAATGCTACTACCCCTACTACTACTACAACTGCTACACCTACTTCAACTGCTACAACTGCTATTACTGCTAATATTACTACTATTGCGACTAATACTATTACTCCTACTCCTACTCCTGCTACTACCAATAATATGTGTAATATTACTACTTCTACTACTACAACTATTACGACTACTACAACTTCAACTACTCCTACTACTCTAATAATACTACAACTACTAAAACAACTGCTACTAATTCTACTACTAGTACAACTGCTACTACAACTACTTATACTGCTACTACTACTACTAATACTACTACTAGTACAACTGCTACTACTACTACTAATACTACTACTGCTATTACTACTGCTACTACTACTACTACTAATACTACTTCTACTCTTAACTCCTACTGCTACTCCAACTCCTACTCCTACTATGACTACTGCTACACCAACTAGTACTACTATTACAACAACTACTACAACTCTTACTACAACAAGAACTACAACTATTATTGCAATTTCTTCAGCTACTACTAATCCTGCAGCAACTACTGCTACCACTACACCAACTGTTGCTACTCCTACTCCCATAACTACTACTACATCTCCTCCTCCTGCTACCACTACTACTACATCTATTCCTTTTGTTACTACTACTACTACTATGCCTACTGCTACTCCTACTCCTACTTCTCCTCCTACTACTCCTAGTCCTACTTCTCCTACTACTACTCCTACTACTACTCCTACTCCCACCACTACTCCTACTACTGCTACTCCTACAACTACTACAACTACTACTACTACCTATACTATTACTACTACTACTCCTCTTACTACTACTCCCACTACTACTACCTATACTATTACTATTACTACTCCTACTACTACTCCAACTTCTACTTCTACAACAACAACAACTACAACTACTATTACTACTACTGCTACTAGTACGACTACTGCTACTACAACTCCTACAACTACTACTAATTCTACTACTGCTACTACTACTACTCAATACCTTCAACTTCTAGTTCTACTACTACTGCTACTAATATTTTTGGTACTACTATTGTTGTTGTTATTGCTACTACTTCTACTTTTACTACTACTACTCTAATAACTCTGACTACTACTATTACTACTACTTCTACTATTACTGCTACTACTACTACCACCACCACTGCTACTACTACGACTACTACCACCACTACTACTACTACGACTACTTCTACTTCTAGTGCTACAACTACTACTACTACTTCTGCAACTGCTACTACTACTACTACACTACTACTACTATCACTACTACTACTACTACTACCACCCCCACCATAACCACCACCACCACCACCACCACTACTACTACTACTACTACTGTTGCTACTAATACTACTACTTCTGCTACTGCTACAGCTGCTACACTACTACTACTACTACTACTACTATTACACTACTACTACTACTACTATTACTACTACTACTACTACTTCTACAACTACTACTTTCGCTACTACTACTACTACTACTACTACTACTACTACTACTACTTCAGCTACTACATCTACTACTACTACTAGTACTAATACAACTAGTACTAGTACAAACACTACTACAACTAGTCCTACTACTACTACTACCACCACCACAACAACAACAACTACTACTACTGCATCTACAACTACTACTACTCCAACTCCCACTTTTAGAACAACAACAACTACTACTACTCCTACGACTTCTACGACTGCTACCACTACAATTACAACTACCACTTTTACAACCACTGCTACTACTACTACGAATACTACTACCAC
>RXID01013119.1:0-23827 GCA_005019695.1 Trichopus zeylanicus subsp. travancoricus
AGTGGTAGTAGTAATGGTAGTTATAGTAGTATTAGTAGCAGTAGTAGTAGTAGCAGCAGCAGCAGTAGTACTAGTAGTAGTAGTAGTTGCAACAGCAACACTGATAGTATTGATAGCAATTATAGTAGTAGTAGTAGCAGTAGTACTAGCAAAAGTAGTAGCCATACTAGTAGTAGCAATCGTGGTAGTAGTAGTAGTAACAATAGCGATAATAATAGTAGTAGTATTAGTAATAGTAGTAGTACTATTAGTAGCAGAGTTGTTATTGCGGTTGTAGTAGCAGCAATATTAGTAGAAGCAGCAGTATTTGTAGTTGTAATAGCAGTAGCTGTAGTATTAGATGTAGTCATAGTAGTAGTAGTAGTAGTAGTACGAGGTAAAGTAGTATTAGTCGTGGTGGAAGTAGTAGTAGTATTAGGAGTAGTAGTAATAGGAGTAGTTGTAGTAGCAGTCATAGGAGTAGGAGTATGAATAGTAGTAATCGTAGTAGTAGTAGTTATTGTTATTGTTGTAGAAGTAGTTGTAGGAGTAGTAGTTGTAGTAGTAGTAGTAATTGGAGTAGTAGTTGTTGTAGTACTAGTAGCAGAAGTTGTAGCAGTAATAGGAGAAATTATAGTAATAGTAGTTTTAGTAGTAGTAGAGGTAGTAGTAGCAATAGTAGTTGTAGTAGTAGTGGTGGTGGTAGTATTATTAGTAGTTGTAGTAAACGTGGTAGTGCTAGTAGTAGTCGTGGTAGTAGTACCAGGAGGAGGAGGAGGATGTGGAGGAGCAGTAGTGGTTGTTGTAGCAACAACAGCAGTAGTTCTAGTAGTAGTAGTAGAAGTAGAAGTAGTAGTATTAGTAATAGATGTTGTAGTAGTAGCTGTAGTAGTAGTAGTAGTAGTAAGAGTAGGAGAAGTAGTAGTAGCTGTAGCAGTAGTAATAGTGTAGTAGCTGCAGCTATAGTATCAGAAGCAGTAGTTATGGTAGCAGTCGTTGTAGTTGTGGTAGCAGTAGTGCCAGTAGTTCTAGTTGTTGTAGTAGTAGTAGGAGTTGTTGTCGTACTAGTAGTTGTAGTAGTAGTAGTTGTTGTTGTTGTTGTAGTAGTAGTAGTAGTAGAAGTTGGAGTAGGGGTAGTAGTAGTAGTAGGAGCGGCAAAAGTAGTAGGAGTTGCACTAGGAATTATAGTAGCGTAGTAGTAGTAGCAGTTAGAGTAGGAGAAGTACCAACAACAGAAGTAGTAGTAGTAGCAGCAGCAGCAATAACAATAGTTGTAGTAGTAGTAGCAGCAACAGTAGTTGTTGTTGTAGTGGTAGTAGTATAAATCATAGTATTAGTAGTAGTAATAGTAATAGGACTAGTAGGATTAGCAATAGGAGTAGTATTTATAGTAGTGGTAGTAGCAATAGTTGTTGTTGTTGTTATTGTTATAGTAGCAGCAATAGCAACAAAAGTTGTAATATTAGTAGTAGTAGTAGTAGTAGTAGTAGTAGTAGTTGTTGTTGTTGTTGTTGTTGTTGTTGTTGTTGGTTTTGTTATAGTAGTTGTAGGATGAGTTGCAGTAGGAATCGTAGTAGTAGTAATAGTAGTTGGAGAGAGTAGTAGTAGTAGGAATAGTAGGAGTAGGAGTAGGAGTGGATATAGGAGTAGTTGTTGTTGTTGTTGTTGTTGTGGTTGTAGTAACAGTAGTACTAATAATAGTAGTAGTTGTGGTAATAGTAGTAATAGTGGTAGTCACAGTAGTAGGAGTAGCAGTATTAGTAGCGATAGTGGTAGTTGCAGTAGCAGCAATTGTAGTAACTGTGATCATGGCAGTAATCATAGGAGTAGTAGTAATAGTATTAGTAGTAGTAGTTGTTGTTGTTGTAGTAGCATAATTTGTCGCGAAGGCTGTAGCAGAACTAGTAGTAGTAGTTGCTGTAGTAGTAGTAGAATTGGCTATAGTAGTAGCAGAAATTGTAGCAGACGTAATAGTAGTAGTAGTAGTAGTAGTAGTAGTAGTAGTAGCAGTAGCAGTAGTAGGAGTAGTAGCGGTAGTAGTAGTAGTAGTTATTGTTGTTGTTGTACCAGTAGCAGCAGTAGTAGTAGTCCTAGCAATAGTACTAGTTGTGGTAGCAGTAGTAGTAGTATCGGCAAAAATAGCAGCGGCAATAGCTATAGTACTAGTAGTAGCAGGATTAGTAGTTGTAGCAGTAGTGGTAGTAGCTACAGTAGAAGCAGCAGGAGTAGTGGTAATAGTAATAGTAGTCAAAGTAGTAGTAGTTGCAGCAGTAGTACTAGTTGTAGTAGTTGCAATTGTAGGAGTGGTAGCAATAGTACCAGCAGAAGTAGTAGTTGTGGAAGTAGTAGCAACAAAAGCAGTACTTATAGCAAAAGTGGTAGCAGCAACAACAACAATACTGGTACTATCAATAGCAATTATAGTAGTAGTAGCAGTAGTACCAGCAAAAGTAGTAGTTGTAGTAGTAGTAGCAAAAGAAGTAGTAGTAGTAGTAGTAGTAACAATAGCAACAATAATAGTAGTAGTATTAGTAGTAGCAGTAGTAGTAGAAGAGTAGTTGTTGCATTAGTAGTAGCAGCAGCAGTAGTTTTAGGAGTAGTACTAGTAGTAGTAGTTGTTGCAGTAGTAGTAGTAGTAGTAGTAGTAGTAGTAGTTTTAGGAGTAGAACTACTAGTAGTAGTAGTAGTTTTAGGAGTAGAACTACTAGTAGTAGTAGTAGTAGCTGTCGTAGGAGTAGGAGTGGGGGCAGGAGTAGCAGTAGTCATAGAAGTAGTAGTTGTTGTTCTTATTATAGAAGAAGTAGTAGGAGTAGTAGTAGTAATAGTAGTAGTAGTGGTAGTTATAGTAGTAGTTGTAGTTGTAGGATTAGTTGCAGCAATAGCAGCAGCCATAGTTGTAGTATTAGCTGCAGCAATAGCAGCAGCCATAGTTGTCGTGGTAGCAGTAGTAGTTGCTGTGGTAGTAGTAGTAGGAGGAGGAGGAGTAGTAGTAGGAGTAGGCGTAGGAGTAGGAGTAGTAGTAGTAGTAGTAGTCATAATAGAAGCTATAGTCGGTGTAGGGGTAGGAAAAGTAGTAGTTGTAGTAGAAGTAGTAATAGTAGTAGCAGCCACAATATTAGTAGTTGTAATAGTAGTAGTGGTAGTATTGGTAGTTGTAGTAGTAGTAGTAATAGTTGTTGTTGTTGTTGTTGTATGAGTTGAAGTAGGAGTAGCAGTAGCAGTAGTAGTAGTAGTATTATTAGGAGTACTAGTAGTAGTATAAGTCAGAGGAGTAGGAGTAGGAGTTGGAGAAGTCATAGTCGTAGTAGTATTAGTTGTTATTCTTGTTGTTGGAGTAGTAGTAGGAGCAGAAGTAGCCGTAGTTGTAGTAATAATAGCAGCAGCAGCAGCAGTAGTAGTAGCAGCAACAACAACAACAATAGTAGTAGTAGCATGAGTAGTAGGAGTAGGAGTACGAGACGTAGTAGTTGTAGTAGTAGTCATAGTAGAAGCAGTAGTAGGAGTAGGGGTAGGAATAGAAGTAGTCATAGTAGTAGTAGTAGTTGTTGTTGTTGTTGTAGTAGTAATAGTAGTAGTTGTTGTTATTGTTGTAACTGTCATATTAGTAGTAATTATAGTAGTACTAGTAGTAGTAGTAGTTGTTGTTGTTATTGTCGTTGTAGTAGTGGTAATGGTGGAAGTAGTAGTAGTAGCAAGGGTAGTAGTTGTTGTTGTTGTTATCATCGTATTAGCAGTAGTAGTAGTAATTATTGTTGTTGTAGTAGTAGAAGTTGTAGTAGTAGTAATAGTAGTAGTGGTGGTGGTGGTGCTAGTAGTTGTAGTAGTAGTAGTAGTAGCTATAGCAGTTGTTACAGTAGTAGTAGTAGTAGGAGTGTTTGGAGCATTAGTATTAGTGTCACTAGTAGTAGCAGTGGTAATAGTAGTAAGAGAAGTAGTAGCTTTTGCAGTAGTCATATTAGTAGTAGTAGCAGCTACCACAGCAACAGTATTAGTAGTAGATATAGTGGTAGTAGTAGTAGTAGGAGTGTAGTAGTTGCAGTAGTTATTGGAGTAGTAGTCGTAGAAGTCGTAGGAGTGTTTAGAGTAGTAGTACTAGTAGGAGGAGTAGTACTAGTAATAGTAGTAGTAGCAGTAGTAGTTGTGGTAATCGGAGTTATAGTAGTAGTACCAGCAGTAGCAGTAGTTTCAGTAATATTCGAAGCAATAATAGTAGTAGTAGTGGTAGGTGTAGCAGTAACAATAGGAATTGTTGTAGTAGTAGTAGTTGTTCTTGTTGTAGTAGTAGTGCTAGTTGTAGTAGTAGTAGTTGTTGTAGGAAGAGGAGTAGTAGTAGTAGTAGTAATATTAGTAGTTGTTGTAGTATTAGTAGGAGCGGTAGGTGTAGTTGCAGTTTTAGCGGTAGTAATAATAGTAGGAGGAGTAGTGTATACGAAAGGAGTTTGTTGTAGTAATGCTAGTGTAGTAGTAGCAGTAGTATTAGTAGTAGTAATAGTCCATATATAGTTGTTAGAGTAGTAGTAGTGCTAGTAGTAGTGTACTACTAGTAGCAGTGAAGTAGTAGTAGTAGTAGTAGAAGAAGAAGAAGTAGAAGTAGTAGTAGTAGCAGCAGCAGTAGTAGTAGTAGCAATTAGAGAGTAGTAGTAGTAGCATTTGTAGTAGTAGTAGTAGTAGTGGCAATAGTTGTTGTAGTAGTTGTTGTAGTAGTAGTAGTAGTAGTAGAAGTAGTTGTATTAGTAGAAGTAGAAGTAGTAGTAGTAGCAATCGTAGTAGGAGTAGTGGAGGTAGGCGTAGTAGTAGTAGTAGTAGTTGTAGTTGTAGTAGCAGTAGTAGTAATAGTGGTGGTAGTAGTAGTAGTTGTAGTAGTAGTGGTTAAAGTAGTAGTAGTTGTTGTAGTTATAGTAGCACTAGTACTACTAATAGGAGTAGTAGTTGTAGCAATAGGAGTAGTTGTAGTAGTAGTTGCAGTAGTAGTAGTAGTAGTATAGGTTGTAGTAGTAGCAGTAGTAGCAGTAGTTGTAGTTGTAGGGGTAGTTGGAGTAGAAGTAGTTGTTGTTGTTGTAGTAATCGTAGTAGTAGCAATAGTAGTAGTAACAGTAGTAGCAGTAGCAGTAGTAGTGGTAGCAGTAGTAGCAGAAGTAGTAGCTATAACTAGAGAGGTAGAAGTAGTAGTACATGTTGTAGTAGTAGTTGTAGTTGTAGTCGTAGTTGAAGTAGTAGTAGTAGTTGTTGTAGTAGTAGTAGGAATAGATGTAGTAGTGCTAGTAGTAGTTGTAGTAGTAATAGCTGGAGGAGGAGGTGCAGGAGGAGTAGTACTAGTAGGAGCAGCAACATCAGCTGCAGCAACAGTAGTAGTAGAAGTTGCAGAAGTAATAGTAGTAGCCGTTGAAGTAGTAGTATCAAAAGTAGTAGTAAGGGTAGTAGCAGTAGCAATAATGGTTGTATTTGTAGCAGTAGTAGTAGTAGTACTAGTGTTAGTAGTAGCAGTAAGAGAAATAGTAGTAGTAGCAGCAACAACAACAGCAATAGTAGTAGTAGTTGTTGTAGAGAAGTAGTAGCAGCAAAAGTAGGAGTAGAAAAATTAGCAGTAGTAGTAGTCACTGTAGTTGAAGCTGTAGTAGTAGTTACTGTAGTAGTAGCTGTGTCAATAGTTATAGTCGTAGTAGCAGCTATAGGCAGCTGTAGTAATAGTAGTAGTAGCAGTCTCAAAAGCAGCAGCGGTAATAGTAATTATACTAGTAGTAGCAGTAGTAGCAGCAGCAATAGTAGTAGTTATCGTGGTATGAGTAGTTATAACAGCAGCAGTAGTAGTGGTAATAGTATTGTTAGTAGTAGTAGTTGTTGTTGTAGTAGTAGTGCTAGTAGTAGTAATTGTAGTAGTTATGTAGTAATAGTAGTAGTAGTAGTAGTAGTTGAGGTAGTTGTAGTAGTAAATGGACTAGTTGTAGCAATAGTAGTAGCATTAGTAGCTGTAGTAGTAGTGGTAGTAGTAGTACTAGTAGTAAAAGGACTAGTTGTAGCAAAAGTAGAAATAGTAGCAGTAGCAGCTACAGTAGTCATAGTAGTTATAGTAGTAGTAGTAACAGCTATTGTAGTAGTTCAAGTAGCAGCAGTACTAGTAGTACTAGTAGAAGCAACAGTAGTAGTAGTCGTGGTAGTGGCAATTGTAGTAGTAGTAGTCGTGGTAGTATTCGCAGTGGTAATAGGAGTAAGAGAAACGGTAGTGGTGGTAATAGCGGTAGTAGCAGAAGTAGAGGTATTAGCAGTACTAGTAGTAGCAGCAGTAGTTGTTGTAGTAGTATCAACAAAAGTAGTAGTTGTAGTAATCATAGTAGAAGTAGTTGCAAAAGTACTAGCAATAGTAGTTGTTGTTGTTGTAACCATAGTAGTAGCAGTAGTAGTAGTAGTAATAGAGGTAGTTGTAGCAGCAGCGACAGTAGTAGTCGTTGTTATTATGGGAGTAGTAGTAAATGAGGTGGTACTTGTGGAAGTAGTGGTAGTAGTTGCAGTAGGTGGAGGATGAGGAGGAGGAGCAGTAGTAGTTGTTGTAGCATTATTAGTAGTAGGAGGAGGAGGAGGAGTAGTAGTAACAATAGAAGTAGTTGTATTAGTTGTCAATGTAGACGTAGTTGAAGTAGTAGTAGTAGTAATAATAGTAGGAGTAGTAGTTGTTGTTGTTGTATAGTAGTTGCAGTAGTAGTAGTATTAGCTGTTGTAGTATTAGGAGGACTAGTAGTAGTAGTAGTCACTATAGTAGAGTTTGTAGTAGTGCCAGTAGTTGTAGTTGTTGTAGTAGTTGTAGGAGTAGTAGAAGCAGTAGGAGTAGTTATCAAACTAGTAGTTGAAGTAGTAGTATTAGTTGTAGCGGTAGTAGTGGTAGTAGCAGCAACAGTAGCAGTAAGTAGTAGTAGCAACAACAGTAATAGTAGTAGTAGCAGTAGTAGTAGTTGTAGCGGTACTAGTAGTAGTAGTAGCAGGAGTAGTAGTAGGAGTAGGAGTAGGAGTAGTAGTAGTAGAAGTAGTAGTAGCAGTAGTTGTTGTAGAAGCAGTAGTAGGAGTAGGTGTAGGAATAGTAGTAGTAGTAGTAGGAGGAGTAATAGTAGTAGCAGTTGTTATTGTTACAGTTGTAGTATTAGTATTAATGGTAGTTGTAGTAGTAGTAGTAGTAGTAGTAGTAATAGTTATTGTCATTGTAGTTGTTGTATTAGTAATCATGAAAGTAGTAGTAGTAGCAGGATTAGTAGTAGTAGTAGTAGCAATAGTAGTAGTTGTTGTTATTGTTGTTGTCATATTAGTAGTAGTAGTTGTAATTGTTGTTGTTGAAATAGTAGTAGTATTAGTAGTAGCCGTAATAGTGGTAGTTGTGATAGTAGGAGTAGTAGTAGAGGTAGTAGTAATAGTAGGAGTAGTAGTAGTGATAGTAGTAGCATTTGTAGTATTAGAAGTAGTAATAGTAGTAGTAGTCGTTGTAGTAGAGGAAGTGGTACTTCCAGTAGTTGCAGTTGTGGTAGTAGTAGCAGGAGTAGTTGAGGTAGTAGTTGGAGTAATTGTCGTACTAGTTGTTATAGTAGTAGCTATAGTGGTGGTAATAGTAGCAGTAGTAGCAAAAATAGTAGTAGTAGTATTAGTAGCAGCGACAGTAATAGTTGTAGTAATAGTGTAGTGGTAGTGTAGTAGTAGTTGTCATGGCAGTTGTTGTAGAGGTAGTAGTGTTGTAGTAGTAGTCATAGTAGTAGTTATAGTTGTAGTAGTAGTATTAGTAGTCGCAGCAATAGCAGCAGCAGTAATTGCAGTAGTAGTAGTTGTTGTGGTAGTGGTGTAGCAGTAGCTGCAGTAGTAGTAGTGGTAGAGGTAGTAGTAGTAGTGGTAATAGCAGCAATAGTAGTAGAAGTAGTAGTAGCAGCAGTAGTAGTAGTTGCCATAATGGTAGCAATAGATGGAGTACTAGTTGTAGAAGTAGTAGTACCAGCAGTAGTAGCCGCAGTAGTAGTAGTAATAGTAGTAGCCACAGTTCTAGTTGTAGTAGTAATCGTAGGAGTACTAGTAGTAGTAGTACTAATAGTAGCTGTAGCAGTAGTAGTATTAGGTGTAGTAGTAGTAGTAGTACTAATAATAGCAGTAGTAGTAGCAGCAGTAGTAGTAGTAATAGTAGCAGTTGTACTAGTAGTAATATATGAGTAGTAGTAGGAGTAGAAATAGTAGAGGGAGTATTAGGAGTAGTAGTGAGAGTCACAGTAGTAGTAGTAGTAGTAACAACAGTAGCAGTAGCATTAGTAATAATAACAATAATAGTAGAATAGTAGTAGTAACAAAAGTAGGAGTAGTAGTTGTAATAGTAGCAGTAGTAGTTATTGTTGTTATTGTTGTTGTTGTAGTAGTAGAAGTAATAATAGTAGTAGTAGTAATAGTCGTAGTAGTAGTAGCAGAAGTTGTAGAAGTACTAGTAGTAGTAGTAGTAGTGGTAGTAGTATTAGTTGAAGCAGTTGTAATAGTAGTAGTGGTGGTTGTAGGAGTAGGTCTAGGACTAGGAGTAGTAGTTGTAGCAGTAGAAGTAGTAGTAGTAGTAGTAGTAGTAGTAATAGGAGTTGTAGCAGTAGTAGTAGTTGTAGCAATAGAATTAGTAGCAGCAGTAGTAGGAATAGTAGAAGCTATAGTAGTACTAGGAGTATTAGTAGTAGTAGAAGTTGCAATAGTAATGACAACAGTAGTAGCAAAAGCAGTAGTAGTAGCAGTAGTAGTAATAGTTGTAGTAGTAGTAGTAGTAAAAGTAGTCGTAGTCGCAGTAGTAGGAGTAGTGGTAATTGTAGCATTAGTGGGAGCAGTAGTAATAGTAGTAGTAGTGGTATTAGTTGTCGTATTAGTAGTAGTAGTAGCAGTAATAGGAGTTGTGGTTGAAATAGCACCTGTAGCAGTAGGTTTAGGGTTTAGGGTTTAGGGTTGCAGTAGTTGTTGTTAGTAGTAGTGATAGTAGTAGTAATAATAGTAGTAGTAGTAGTAGTAGTGGTGGTGGTGGTGGTGGTAGTAGTAGTAGCAGTAGCAATAGTAGCAGCGATAATAATAATGGTAGTCATAGTAGTGGTGGTAGTAGTAGTAGTAGGAAAAGTAGTAGAAGTACCAAGAAAAACAATATTAGTAGTTGCAGTTGTAGCAGTAGGGGAAGAAGTAGCTATAGTAGTAATAGTAGTGGTACCGACAATAGTATTAGCAACAACAGCAGTAGTAGTATGAGCAGTAACGGTAATAGTAGTAGTAGTAGTAGT
This sequence comes from Trichopus zeylanicus subsp. travancoricus, assembly GCA_005019695.1. Classification (NCBI taxonomy): domain Eukaryota; kingdom Viridiplantae; phylum Streptophyta; class Magnoliopsida; order Dioscoreales; family Dioscoreaceae; genus Trichopus; species Trichopus zeylanicus. The sequence goes on from RXID01013119.1 coordinate 9,237, forward strand.
AGCTAGTGTTGTTGTATTAGTAGGAGCAGCAGCAGCAGCAATAGCCATAGTTGTAGTACTAGTAGAACTAGTATTAGTGGCAAAAGTAGTAGTAGTAGATGTAGTATTAGTAGCAATAGTAATAATAGTAGCAATAGGAGTAAAGCAATAGTACGGCGATAGTAGTAGCAGTAGTAGTAGTATTAGTAGTAGTGCTAGTAATTGTAGTAGTAGTAGTAGTAGCCGTAGTAGTAGTAGTAGTAGTAGTAGTAGTAGTAGTGGTAGTAGTAGTAGTAGTAGTAGTAGTTGCAGTGGTCATTGTAGAAGTTGTAGCAGTAGCAACAGTATAGGTTTTAGTAGCTGTAGTAGTAGTTGGAGAAGTAAAAGTAGTAGGTGTAGTAGCAGAAGTAGTAGAAGCAGTAGTAGAATTAGCAGCAGTAGCAGTTGTAGTACTAGTGGTAGTACTAGTAATAGTAAGAGTAGTGGTAGTAGTAGTAGTTGGAGCAATAGCGGCAGCATTAGTAGTAGTAGTAGCAAAAGTAGTAGTAGTACTAGTAGTAGTAGTTGTTGTTGTAACAATAATAGCTACGGTAATAGTAGTGGTAGCTATAGTAGCAATAGTTGCAGAAGTAGAAATACTAGCAGAAGTTGTAGTAGTAGTTGTCGTAGTTGTGGGTGTAGAAGTATTAATAGTTGTAGTAGTAGTAGTATTAATAGTAATGGTACTAGTAGTAGCAGTAGTTGTAGCTAGAGTAGTGGCGGTAGCACTAGTAGTGGCAGCAGTTGTTGTAGTAGTTGTAGTAGTAGCAGTAGCAGTTGAAGCAACAGTAGTAGTAGTAGTAGCAGTATCAATTGAAGTAGCAACAGCAGTAGAAGTTCTAAGAGTAGAAGCTATAGCAGTTGCAGTAGTGGTAGTAGTAGTTGTTATTGTTGTTGTCCTAGTAGTATTTGTTACAGTAGTAGTAGTAGTTGCAATAGTAGTAACCGTAATAGTAGTAGCAAAACTAGCCGTAGTAGTCGTAGTAGCAGTTGTAGTTATAGAAGTAGTAGGAGTAGTAGTATTATTAGCAGCAGCAGCAGTTGTAGTACTAGTCTAATAGTATTAGTAGTAGTAGTAGTAGCAGTAGCAGTAGTAGTTGCAGTAGCAGTCGCAGTAGTTGTTACAGTAGTAGTAGTAGTAGTAGCCGTATTAGTAGCTAGAGGAGCAACAAAGCTGTAGTAGTGGCTGCAATAGTCGTAGTAGTAGTAGTACCAGTAATAGCTGCAACAATATGAGTAGTAGTAGTAGGAGTAGCAGTAGTAATAGTCGCAACAGCAATAGCAGCCATAGCAGTAGTTGTATTAGTGGCAGTAGTAGTAGTAGCAATAGCAGTAGTAGTTGTGGTAGTAGTACTACTAGTAGCAGAAGTAATAGTAGCAGAAGTAGAAGTAGTAGCAGCAGTATTAGTAGTAGTGCTAGTATTAGTAGTAGTAATAGTAGTAGTTGTTGGAGTAGTAGTGCGAGCAGTAGTAGTTATAGTAGTAGTGTAGTAGTAGTAGCAGCCGCAATAGTAGTAGAGGTAGTAGTAGTAGTAGTACCAGTAGTAGTTGTTGTTGCAGTACTAGCAGTAGTAGGAGTAGCAGTAGTAGCAGTGGTAGCAGTAGTACTACGAGTAAAAGGACTAGTCGTAGCAACAGAAGTAGCAGTAGCAGCAGTAGTAGTCGTAGTAGTAGCAGTAGTAGTAGTAACAGTTGTTGTAGTATTAGAAGTAGCAACAGTAGTGGTATTACTAGTTGTAGCAACAGTAGTAACAGAAATAGAAGTAGCAGTAATAATAGTAGTGGTAGAAGTAGTAGTAGTAGTAGTAGTAGTAGTAGTAGTAGTAGTTATTGTTGTTGTTGTTGTTGTAGTAATAGTAGCAGTAGGAGTAGTTGTAGTTGTTGTTGTTGTAATAGTAGTAGTAGTAGCAGTAGTGTTAGATGGGTGGTAATAGCGGCAGTCGCAGTTGTAGAGCTATTAGTAGTAGTAGCAGCAGTAGTAGTTGTTGTTGTAGTTGTAGGAGCAGAAGTAGTAGTTGTAATAATCATAGTCATAGTAGTAGCAGTTGTTGTTGTAATCGTAGTAGTTGCTGTAGTAGTAGTAACAGTAGTAGTAGTTGTTGTTGTTGTAGGAGGAGTAATAGGAGTAGTAGAAGTAGTAGAAGTAATGGGAGAGTTGTTGTTGTAGTAGTTTTAGTAGTAGTAGAGGTAGTAGTAGTAGCAGTAGTAGTAGTAGTACTAGTAATAGTGGTGGTGGTGGTAGTAATAGTAGTAGTAATAATAATAATAAATGTGGTAATATTGGTTGTAGTGTGGTAGTACTAGCAAGACGAGGAGGTGGAGGAGGAGGATTAGTAGTAGTATTAGTAGTAGTAGTAGTCATAGTAGTAGTACTAGTAGTAGTAGTAAGAGCAACAACAAGAGTAGTAATAGTAGAGTAGTAGTACTAGTAGTAGATGTAGTAGTAGTAACAGTAGTAGCGGTAGGAGTAGTAGTGGTAGTTGTAGTGCAACAATTGTAGTATTAGAAGTAGTTGTAGTAATAGTAGTCGATTTAGTATGGGTAATTGTAGTGCCAGTAGCTATAGTCATTCAAGTAGTAGGAGGAGGAGTAGTAGTAGCAGTAGGAGTGGTTGACGTGCTAGTATTTGTAGTAGTAGTTGTTGTTGTTGGAGCAGGGATAGTAGTAGTAGTAAGCGTGGTAGAAGCAGTGGGAGTTGCAGTAGGAGTAGTAGTAGCAATAGTTGTAGTAGTAGTTGGAGTAGTAGTGACATAGTAGTAGTAGTAGTAGCAGCAGTAGTAGTAGTAGCAGCAACAACATTAATAGCAGTAGTAGCAGCAACAGTAGTTGTAGTCGTAGTGGTAATAATATAAATCGTAGTAGTTGTAGTAGTAGTAGTAGTAGTAGTAGTAATAGGACTAGTAGTAGTAGCAGTAGGAGTAGTATTTGTAGTAGTAGTAGTTGTTGTTGTTGTTGTTGTCGCAGTAGCAGCAAAAGCAACATTAGTTGTAATATTAGTATTAGTATTAGTATTAATAATAGTAGTAGTAGTAGTAGTAGTAGTCGTAGTAGTATTAGTAGTAGTAGTAGTAGTAGAAGTAGTAGTAGGAATTGTTGTAGGAGTCATAGTTGCTATTGTATTAGTAGTGGGAGAGGGCAGTAGTAGTTGCAGTAGTAAGAGTAGGAATATGAATTATATTAGTAGTAGTAGTAGCAGTAGCAGCAGTAGTAGTAGTAGCAGCAGTAGCAGCAGTAGTAGCAGTAGTAGTAGCATTCATATTTGTATTATTATTATTAGTAGTAATAGTAGTAGTTGTTGGAGTAGTAGTAGTGCTAGTAGTAATAGTTGTAGTAGTTGTGTAGTTATAGTAGTAGCAGTAGTAGTATTGAGGTATAGTAGTAGTAGTTGTTGTTGTTGTTGGTAGTATAGGCCTAGTAGTAGAGTAGGAGTAGCAAGTAGTAGTAGTCATAGTAGGCGTCGTTCCGTAGTAGTAGTAGTAGTAGTAGTAGTAGTAGTAGTAGTAGTAGTAGTAGTAGTAGTAGTAGTAGTAGTAGTAGTAGTTGTAGGAGCAGTACTATCGGTAGGGGTAGTTGTTGTTGTTGTTGTAGTAGTTCTATCGTTATGGAAGCAATAGTAGTTGTAGTAGAGGTAGTAGTTGTAGTAGTTGTTGTTGTAGTATTAGTAGTACTAGTACTAGTAGAAGTTATTGTTGTATCATGGTAGCTGTAGTACTAGTAGTAAAAGGACTAGTCGTAGCAATAGTACTAGAAGAAGCAGTAGCTACAGTAGTAGTTGTAGTAGTAGTAGCAACAGGAGCAGTTGTTGTAGTGATAGTAGTAGCAGTAGTAGTTGTTGTACTAGTAGTAGCAACTGTAGTAGCAAAAGTAGAAGTAGCTGTAATAATAAAAGTAGTAGAAGTAGTAGTAGTAGTACTAGTAGTAGTAGTAGTCATAGTCGTAGTAGTAGTGGTAATAGGAGTAGTAGTGGTGGTGGTGGTGGTAATAGCGTTCGTAGCAGTAGTAGAGACATTGGCATGAGCAACAGTAGCAGTAGTAGTTGTTGTAGTAGTATCTGCAGAAGTACTTGTTGTAGTAGTTGTAATCATTGTAGTAGTAGTAGTAATAGTAACAGTAGTGGTAGCAGTAGTAATAATGGTAGCGGCAGTAGTAGTAGTGGCAGTAGTGGCATTAGTGGCAGTAGTAGTAAATGTGGTAATACTTATAGTAGTGGTGGTGGTAGTAGCAGGAGGAGGAGGTGTAGGAGGAGCAGTCGTAGTAGCAGTAGCAGCAGCAGCAGTAGCAGTAGTAAATGTGGTAATACTTATAGTAGTGGTGGTGGTAGTAGCAGGAGGAGGAGGTGTAGGAGGAGCAGTCGTAGTAGCAGTAGCAGCAGCAGCAGCAGTAGTACTAGTTGTATTAGTAGCAGTAATTGTAGTAGTAGAAGTAGTAGTATTAGTGGTAGATATAGTAGTAGTAGCAGTAGTAGTAGCAGTAGTAGTAGTAGTAATAGTAGGAGTAGTAGTAGTTGTTGTAGTAGCAATTGTAGTATTAGAAGTAGTAGTAGTAGTAGTAGTTGCAGTAGTAGAGGTAGTAGTAATGCCAGTAGTTGTAGTTGCTATAGTAGTAGTAGTAGCAAGAGCAGTCATCATACTAGTAGTTGTAGTAGTAGTAGTATCAGTAGTAGTAGTAGTGGTAATCGTAGGAGCACCAGCAGTAGTAGGTTTAGTAGTAGTATTAGTAGTAGTAGCAATAATAGTAGTAGTAGTAGTAGTAGTAACAGTTGTAGTTGTAGTAGTTGCAATAGTTGTATTTGTAGTAGTAGTGTAGTAGTAGTAGCACTCGTAGTGGTTGTAGAGGTAGTAGTAGTAGGAGTAGTAGTAGTTGTTGTCGTAGCAGCAGCAGCAGCAGCTGTAGTAGTAGTGAGAGCAGTAGACTATTAGTAGTAGCATTAGTAGCAGTTGCAATAGTAGTAGTAGTGATGGTGTAGTAGTAGCAGCAGCAGTAGTAGTTTTAGAGGTTGTAGTAGTAGTGGTAATAGCAATAGAAGTAGCAGTAGTAGTAGTTGTTATTGTCGTAATGGTAGGAACATATGGAGTAGTAGTTGTCGTAGTAGTTGTAGCAGAAGTAGTAGCAGAAGGAGTGGTAGTTCTAATAGATGCAGTAGTTGTAGTAGTAGTAGTAGCAGTAGTAATAGTAGTAGAAGTAGTAGTAAGAGTAGTGGTAGTAGAAGTCGGACTAGTAGTAGGAGTTGCAATAGAATTTGTTGCTATAGTAGTAGTAATAGTAGTAGTAGCAGCAGCAATAGTAGTAGTAATAGTAGTAGTAGAAGTAGTAGTGATGGTATTAGGAGTTGTAGCATGAGTCGTAGTAGTAGTAGTAGTAGTAATAGTAGTAGCAATAGTAGTAGTAGTAATAGCAGTAATAGTAGAGTTCTAGTTGTCACAGAAGTTGTAGGAGTAGTAGTTATAATAGTAGTAGTTGTTGTTGTTGTAGTAGTAGAAGTAGTAGTAATAATAGAAGTAATAGTAATAGTCATAGTAGTAGTAGTAGCAGCAGCTGGACTAGTCATAGTAGTAGTAGTAGTAGTAGTAGTAGTAGTAGTAGTAATAGCAGTAGTAGTAGCAGCAACAGCAGTAGCAGCAGTAGTAGTAGTAGTAGTCGCAGTTGTAGTAGTAGCAACAGGAGTAGGAGTCGAGTTGGTAGTAGTAGCAGCAGTTGAAGTTGTAGTAGCAGTCACAGTACTATGATTAGTAGCTGTAGAAGTTGTAGTAGTCGTAGTAGTAGTTGTTGTTGTTATTATGCAAGTAGTATTTGTTTTAGTTGTAGTAGTGGTAATAGTAATAGCAGTAATAGTAGCAGTAGAAGTCGTAGCAGTAGTACTACTAGTAGTAGTAGTATCAGAAGTTATCACAGTAGCAGTAGTAGTAGTATTAGAAGTAGTAGGAGTAGTTGTATCATTAGCAGCAGCAGCAGCAGTAGTGGTAGCAGTAGTTGTGCTAGTTCTAGTAGTATTAGTAGTAGTAGTCCCAGCAGCAGAAGTAGTAGCAGTAGAAGCAGTAGTAGTAGAAGTAGCAACAGTAATAGTACAAATAGTAGCAGTGGTAGTAGTAGTAGCAGTAGCAGTAGTAGTAATAGGAGTAGTAGTAGCGGTGCCAATAGCAGTAGAAGTAGTAGTAGTCATAGTAATAGTAGTAGCAGTAGCTAGAGTTGTGGTAGCAGCAGTAGCTAGAGTTGTGGTAGCAGCGGTGGCAATAGTTGAAGTAGTAGTAATATTATTGGCAATAGTAGCAGAAGTAGAAGTAGTAGTAATAATAGTGGTGCTAGTTGTTGTAAAAGAACTAGTTGTAGTAGTAGTAACAGTAGTAGTACCAGTAGCAGTAGCAGTAGTAGTATTAATATTAGTAGTTGTTGCAGTAGGAGTAGTAGAACTAGTGGTAGGAGTAGTAGTTGTGGCAGCAACAATAGCAGTAGGTGCAGTAGTAGTAGTAGTAGTGGTAGTCGTAGTAGAAGTTGCAGCTATTGTAGCAGTAGTAGTAGCAATAGTAGTGGTAGTAGTTGCAGTAGTAGTAGCAGTAGTAGCAGCAGCAGCAGTAATAGAAGTAGTAATAGTAGCTATAGTAATAGAAGTACTAGTAGCAGTAGCAGTAGTAGGAGGAGGAGGAGTAGTAGCAGTAGTCGTAGTAGCAGGAGTAGCAGCTGTAACAGCAGTAGAGGTAGTAGTGGTAGTAGTAGTACTAGTAGTAGCAGTAGTTGTAGTTGTAGCAGCAACAGTAGCTGTAGTAGTAGCAAGAGAAGCATTACTAGTAGTTGTTGCAATAGTAGTAGTTGTTATAGCAGTAGTACTAGTAGTAGTAGCAACAGTAGTTGTAGTAGTAACAATTGCAGTAACAATAGAAGCAGTAGTAGGAGTAGTAATAATAATAGTGTTAGTAGTAGCGAATGTAGTAGTAATAGTACTAGTAGTAGAAGCATCAGCAGTAGTAGTAATTGGAGAAGTCATAGTAGTAGTAGTAGTGGTCGCAACAGCAACAACAACAACATTAGTAGTAGTAGTAGTAGTAGTAACAGCAGCAGTAGCAACAGTTGTAGAAGTAATAATAGTAGTAGGACTAGTTGTAGTACCATTAGTAGGTACAGTAGTAGCATTAGTAGCAGCGGTAGTAGTAGTAGCAGTAATAGTAGTAGTTGCAGTTGTAGCAGTAGTAGTTGCAGTAGTAGCATCAGTAGTAGCTACAGTAGTAGTAGCAGTAGTTGAAGTAGTAGTAGCAGTAGTAGTAGTAACGGTAGCAGCAGTAGTTGTAGTAGTTATAGTAATAGTAGTAGTAGTAATAGTAGTAGTAGTAGAATCTGTAGTAGTAGCATCAGTAAGTGTGGTAGTTGTCGTAATAGTCGCAGTAGCAGTAGTAGTAATCACTGTAGTAGAAGCATTAGTAGCAGTTGTAGTAGTAGTATTAGTAGGAGACGTAGAATGAGTAGTAGTATTAGTAGGAGCAGCAGCAGCAATAGTAGTAGTAGTAGTAGCAGCAGCAGTAGTCTCTATAGTAGTAGTAGTAGTAGTCGTATTATTAGCAGTAGCAGGAAGAGCTGCAGCAGCAGCAGCAGTAGTATTAGTAGTCATAATAGTAGCAATAGTAACAGTAGCAATTGTAGTAGAGGTAGAAGTAGTAGTAGCAGTTGCAGTAGCAGTAGCAGTAGCAGTGACTGTAGTTGTTGGAGTGGTAGTAGCTATAGCAGCAACAAAAGTAGTAGCAGTAGTCGTAGCAGAAGTAGTGGCAGTAGAAGTAGTAGTAGTAATAGTAGCAGCTATAGTAGTCACAGTAATAGGACTAGTGGTAGCAAAAGTAATAGTAGTAGATGTAGCAGCAGTAGTTGTTGTCGTAGTACTAATAGAATTAGTAGTAGTTATTGTAGCAGTAGCAGTAGCAGTAGTTGTAGTAATAGCAGTAGTAGCAAATGTAGATGTAACAATAATAATAGTAGTAGTAGTAGTAACAGCAGCAGTAGTAGTAGTAGTGATAGTAGTAGTAGTAGCAGCATTAGTAGTAGTAGTGCTAGTAGTAGTAGCTGAAGGAGAAGTAGTAGTAATAGCAGCAGAAGTAGATGCAGTAGTAGTTGTAGTAGTAGTAGTAATGGTACTAGTAATAGTCATAGAAGTAGTAGGAGTAGTAGTAGTATGAATAGGTGTAGGAGAAGGAGCAGTAGTTGGACTAATAGTAGTAGTAGTAGTTGTAGTAGTAGTAGAAGTAGTAGTTGTTGTAGTAGGAGTACTATTATGAGTAACAGTAGCAGTGGCAATAGAAGTAGCAGAAGCAACAATAGTAGTATTAAAAATTTTTGAGGTAGCAGTAGTGGTACGAGCAACAGTACCAGCAGCAGCAGTAGTTGCAATAGTAGCAGTTGTTGTTATAGTAGAAGTAGTTGTTGTTGCAGTAAAAGTAGTAGTAGTAAAACTAGTAGTAATAGTAGCAGTAATAGTAGTAGAAGTAGTAGTAGTAGCAGCATTGTAGTAATAGTCGTAGAAGTTACAGCAGTAGTTGCCGGAGTAGTACGAGTACGAGCTATAGTAGTAGCAATAGTTGCATCAGAAGTAGTGGTGGTGGTGGTAGTAGTAGTAGTAGTAGTAGTAGTGTTACAATTAGTATTAGTAGTAGTAGTATTTGGAATAGTAGTCTTACAGTAGTAGTATTAGTTGTTGTAGTATTCTTAGCAGTAGTTGCAGTAGTAGTAGTAGTAGTAGAAGTACTAGTACTAATAGTAACAGCCGTGATAGTGGTAATAATAGGACTAGTAGTAGCAATAGTAGTAGCAATAGCAGTAGCAGCAATAGTAGCAGTAGTAGTCGTAGTAGTACTAGTAGAATTAGTAGCCACTATTGTAGTAGTAGCAGTAGCAGTGGTAGTACTAATAGTAGTAGCAGTACAAGTAGCAAATGTAGAAGCATTAGTAATAATTGTAGTACTAGTATTAATAGTAGTTTTAGTAGTAGTAGTCATAGTATTCTAAGTAGTGGTAATAGGAGTAGTAGTAGTCATAGGAGTAGTCATATTAGTAGCTGCATCAACAGTAGCAGCAGTAGCAGTTGTACTAGTTATAGTCGTATTAGTAGTATTAGTAGCCGCAGTAGAAGTAGTAGTAGCAACAGCAGTCACAGTAATAGTAATAATAGTTGTTGCAGTAGTCATATTAGTAGCAGTAGCAGCAGCAATATTAGTAGTTGCGGCAGAAGTAGCAGTAGTAATAGTTGTAGTAATTGTAGTAGCAATAGGAGTAGTAGCACTAGTAGTAGTAGCAACAGTAGTAGTAGTAGCAAAGCAGTAGAAGTAGTGGTAGTAGTAGTAGCGGTGGTGGTAGTAGTAGTAGAAATAGAAGTAGTATTAGTGGTGGTAGTAGTAGTAGTAGTAGTATTAGTAGTAGTAGTAGTAGTAGTAGTTGTTGTTGTTGTTGTTGTTGTTGTTGCTGTTGTTGTAGGAGTAGCAGTAGTAGTAGTAGAAGTCATAGTAGTAGTAGAGATAGTAGCAGTAGCACTATTAGCAGTAGTATTAGTAGTAGTGGGAGTACAAGTAGTAGCTGGAGTAGTAGTAGTTGTTGGTGTAGTAGTAGTTGCAATAGTAGTAGTAACAGAAGTTGTAGTAGTAGTAGTAGAAGCGGTAGTAGTAGTAGAAGTGGTAGTAGTAGCAGAAGTAGTAGCTATAATAAGAGAAGAAGTAGAAGTAGCAACAACAACAATAAAAACAACTACTACTATTACTGCATCCACAGCTGCTGCTAGTACTATAACTGCTACTAGTTTTACTATTACTACTACTACTACTATTACTACTGCTACTATTACTGCTATTACGACAGCTACTACTGCTACTACTCCAAATACACCTACTACATCTACTGCTATAACTACTACTACTACATCTATTACTACTAATACTACTACAACTATTATCTACTACTACTACTATTCCTACAGCTTCTCCTTGTCCTATTACTACTCCCACGACTACCACTACTACTAGTACTACTACTAATACTGCTACTACTCTAACTACTACTACTACTACTACTACAACTACTATTACTACTACTACTGCTATTACTACTTCTCCTATAACTCTTACTACTACTACGAGTAGTTCTACTGCTATTACTGTTAGTAGTAATAGTATTACTACTACTACGTCTATTACTACTTCTAAAGTATTATTGGCGTTACTACAGCTACTGCGAATATGACTACTACTACTACTACGACTACTAGTCCTACAACAACTGCTACTCCTACTACTAGTACTCCTACTCTTCCTCCTCCTCCAACTACTACTACTGCAACTGTAACTACAACTACTACTATGACTACTACAACTACTACTAAAGGTGCTACAACAACAAGTACTACTACTAATGCTGCTACTTCCACAACAACTACTACTATGACTGCTACTACTAGTCTTACTACTATAACAACTACTACTGCTGCTATTGCTGCCACTACTACTACACATACAGCAACTACTACAACTACTCCTACTACTATTACTACTACTGATACTACTACAGCTCCTACTGCTGCTACTACTACAGCTCCTACTGCTGCTACTACTACACCTACAACTACGACTGTTACTCCAATTACAACAATTATTACAAATTCTCCTACTATAACTACTAATACCGCTACAACTACTACTCCTACCACTACTCTAACACTTCTACTGCCACTACTACTAGTACTACTGTTACTACTACTACTACTATTTCTACTACTACTACTACTACTACTACTACAACAACTACAACTACTACTACTGCAACTAGTGCTACAACAACAACTACCACTATTACTCCTATTACTACTGCTACTACTACTACTACTGCTACTACTACTATTACTACTACTTCTGTTACTACTACTACTACTGCTAGTACTACCACTACAACTAGTGCTAGTGTTACTACAATAACTACCACTACTACTGTAGCTACTATTTCGACTATGACCATTATAAGAACTACTACTGCGACTACTGCCACAACGGTATCTACTAGTACTACTACTGCAACCACTACTTCTATGACTGCTACTACTACTACTACTACTACAACAACAACAACAACAACAACAATAACTACTATTACTACTACTACTAATACTAAAACTACTACTACTAATACGACTACTACTACTACTACTACTACTGCTACTCTGATTACTACTGCCACTACTACTTCTATTACTACAACTACTCCAAGTACTACAACTACAACTTCAACTACTACTACAACAACTACTACTGCTACTACTATAGCTACTCGCACTACAACTATTACTATTAGCAATACCACAAAAACTGCTACTAGTTCTACTACTACGACTACTAATGCGGCTATTGCTACTACTACTACTATCACTGCTGCTACTACTACTACTACTACTACTACTACTACTACTACTACTACTACGGCTACTACTACCACCACTTTTACCACTACTCTACTGCTCTTACTACTACTACTACCACTAGTTCTCATACTACGTAGTTTTAGTATTAGTAGTAGTACTAATAGTAGTAGTTGTTGCACTAGTAGTAGGAGCGGTAATAGTAGTAGCAATAGTAGAAAGAGTAGTAGCAGTAGAAGTAGGAGTAGTAGTACGGGTAGTAATAGAAGTAGTAGTGTGGGTAGTAGCACTAGTAGTAGTAGTAGTAGTAGTAGTAGTAGTAGTAGTAGTAGTAGTAGTAGCAGTAGTAGTAGCAGCAATAGTAGTAATAGTAGTCGTGGTAGTAGTAGTAGTAGTAGTAGTAGTAGCAGTTGTAGTAGTAGTTGTAGTAGTAGTTGGAGTAGTAGTAATAGTAGTTGTAGTATGAGAAGTAGTAGCAACAACAGTAGCTGTAGTGTTGGTAGTAGTAGTAGTGATAGTCGTAGTAGTGGTAGTAGTAGTAGGAGTAGGTTTAGTAGTAGTGGTAACAGTAGCAGTATTGCTAGTAGTAGGAGTGGTAGTAGCAGTAGTAGTAGTAGTAGTAGCAGAAGTAGGTTTAGGAGTAGGTGTAGTAGTTGTAGTTGTTGTTGTTATTGTAATTGGTGTAGTAGTAGTAGCTGTAGTAGTTGTTGTTGTTGTAATAGAAGTTGTAGTAGTAGTTGTAGGATAGTAGTAGTTGTAGCACTAGTGCTAGATATTGTAGTAGTATCAGGAGGAGTGGTAGTAGTAGTAGCAGTAGTAGTAGCAGAAGTAGCAGTAGTAGTAGTAGTAGTAGTATTAGTAATGGTAGTGCTAGTGGTAGTTGCAGTAGTAGAAGTTGTTGTAGTAGTAGTACCAGTAATAGTTGTTGTAGTTGTAGTCATAATGGAAGTCGTAATTGTAGTAGTAGTGGTAGTAGTAGTAGTATTAGTAGCAGCAGCAGTAGTAGCAGCAGTAATAGGAGTAGTAGAGGAAATAGCACCAGTAGTAGTAGTAGCAGTAGTTATTGTAGTAGAAGTGGTAGTAGTAGTAGTTGTAGTAGTAGTAGCAACAGTAGCAGTAGTAATAATAATGGTAGTCAAAGTAGTGGTAGTAGCAATAGTTGTAGTAGGAGAAGTAGTGGTTGTACCAGCAGCAGCAGTTGTAGTTGTAGCAGAAGTAGCAGTTGTAGTAGTAGAAGAAGTAGGTTTGGTAGTTGGAGAAGAAGTAGGTAGAGTTGTAGTAGTAGCAGTAGCAGCAACAATCGTAGCCGCAATAGTAGTAGTGTTAGTAGTAGCTGTAATAGCAGTAGTAGTAGTAATACTAGCCGCAGCAGTAGCAGTAGCAGCAGTAGCAGCTACAACAGCAGTCGTAGTAGTAATAGTAGAAGCAGTATTAGTAGCAATAGAAGCAGTAGTGGTGATAGTAGTAGTAGTAGCAGCAGCTGCAATTGCAGTGGTAGTTATTGCAACAGTAGTAGTAGTGATGGTAGTAGTAGTCGCATTAGTAGTAGTTGCGGTAGTCGTGCTAGAAGTTGTAGCAGTAGCAAAAGTACCTATTGTGGTAGCAATAGTAGTAGTTCAATAAGTAGTAGTAGTAGCTGTAGTAGCAGAAGTATTAGTAGTAGTAGCGGCGGCAACAATAGTAGTAGTAGTACAAGTAGTAGTAGCCATAGTAGCAGCAGTGGTAGTAGTAGTAGTTGGAGCAACAATGGCAGTATTAGTGGTAGTAGTAGTAGTTGTAGTTGTTGTGATAGTAATAGCCACAGTCAAAGCAGCGGTAGTTGTGGTAGCAGTTGTAGCAGCAGAAGTAGTGATATCAACCAAAAATGTAGTTGCTAAAGTAGTAGTAGAGGTAGTAGCAGTAATATTAATAGTAATACTAGTTATAGAAGCGGTAGTATTAGTATGAGTACCTGTCGTTGTAGTAACAAAAGTGGTAGAAGTAGTAGTAGTAGAAAGAGTAGCAGTAGTAGCAATAGTAGTAGAAGAAGTAGTAGTAGAAGTAGTAGTAGTTGTTGTAGTAGCAGTGGTAGTATAAGTAGTAGTAGTAGTAGCAGCAGTAGTAGCAAGAGCAGTAGTAGCAGTTGAAGCAGTAGTAGTAGTATTATTAGCAGCAGCAGTTGAAGCAGTAGTAGTAGTATTATTAGCAGCAGCAGTTGAAGCAGTAGCAGTAGTAGCAGGAGTAAGAGTTGTAGTAGTTGCTAGTACAACTATTACTGCTACTCCTAACACTCCAACTACTGCTACTACTACTACTACTTCTCCCACTACTTCTACTACTGCTACTACTACTACTATTACTACTGCTACTATGCTACTACTACTACAACTACTATTACTACTACAACTACAACAACAACAACAACTACTACTACTACTTCCACTACTTCTACAACTCCTACTACTACTACAACTACTACTACAGCTACTACTATTGCTACTACTACTACTACTCCTAATACTTCAATTACTACTACTGCTACTACTACTACTACTTCTACCACTACGACTACTACTACTAACAACTACTGCTACTATTACTACTGCTACTATTCTACTACGACTACTACTACTACTACTATTACTACTACTACAACAACAACAACTACTATTACTCCTACAATTGTTGATACAACTACTATACTGGTAATCCTGCTACAAGAACTACTACTCCTACTACTACAACTACTCCTACTACTACTACTTCTCATGCACCCATTCATACTAATACTCCTACCACTACTACTACTCCTACCACCACTACCTCCACTATTACTACCACTACCTATACTACAATCGCAGCTACTACTACTACTACTACTACTACTAATACTATTTCTGCTGCTACTACTACTACAACTACTACAACTAAAACTACGACTAGTACTTCTGTTGCTACTACTAATATCACTACTTCTATTACAACTCCAACTGCTACTTCCACTACTTCTTCTATTCCTACTACTGCTATAACCACTACATGGCTACTACTACTGCTACTACTACTATTTCTATTCCTAACACTCCTACTACTAATACTGCTACTACCACTACTACTTCTACCACCACTGCTATTACTACTACTACTGTTGCTGCTGCTGCTACTATACTACTACGCTGCCTGCTGCTGCTACTTTGCTACTACTACCACGATTACTACTACT
>RXID01013130.1:0-35000 GCA_005019695.1 Trichopus zeylanicus subsp. travancoricus
AAGTAGTAGTAGCTGGTGCAGAGTTGTAGCAGTAGTGGTAGTAGCAATAGTAGTACTAGTAGTAGTAGAAGTAGTAGTAGTAGTAATAGCAACAGTAGTAGTAGCAGCAGTAGTAGCAGCAGCAGCAGTAGCTATAGTAGTAGTACGAGTAGTAGTAGTAGTAGAAGAAGTAGTAGTAGTTGTAGTAGTAGTTTTAGTAGTGGTAGGACTAGTAGTAGTAGCAGCAGTACTAGTAGTAGTATTAGTAGTAGTAGTGGGAGTAGTAGTATAGTTGTTGTTGTACTAGTAGTAGCAAGAGGATAGTAGTAGTAAGTAGTAGTAATTGTAGTAGTAGTAGTAGTAGTAATAGTAGTATTAGTAGTCATCGTAGTAGTAGTAGTAGTATTACTAGTTGTAGTAGAAGTAGTCGTAGTAGCAGTATTAGAAGTAGTAGTTGTAGTAGCAGTAGTAGCAATAGCAGTAGCAGTAGTAGTAGTAGTAATAGCAGCTGTAGTAGTTGTCGTAATAGGAGTAGTAGTTGTAGAAGTCAGAGTATAGTAGTAGTAATAGTGGAAGTAGTAGTAGTACCAGTAGTAGTTGTAATAACAGTGGTAGTAGTAGTAATAGTAGCAGTAGCAATAACCGTACTAGTAGTAGTCGTAGGTGTAGAAGTAGTCATAGAAGTTGGAGTAGGAGGAGGAGGAGGAGGAGGAGTAGTAGTAGTAGTGTGAGTAGGAGTTTTAGAAGGAGTAGTAGAAGCAATAGTAGCAGTAGGAGTAGTAGTATTAGTGGCAAGAGCAGGAGTAGGAGTAGTAGTAGTTGTAGTAGTTATTATCGTACTAGAAGTAGTATTGGTTGTAGCAGTCATAGTAGTAGTAGTATCAGCTATAGTAGTATTAGTAGTAGTAGTAAGAGTTTGAGTAGGAGTAACAGCAATCAGACCAGTGGTTGCAGTAGTAGTAGTTGGAGTAGTAGTAGCAGTAAAAGTTGGCGTTGGAGTAGTAGCAGTTGTACTAGTAATAGTAGTAGTAGTTGTTGTAGTAGTTGGAGTAGTAGTAGCTATAGTAATAGTAGTAGTAGTACAAGCAGCAGCAGTAGTAGTAGTAGCAGTAGTAGTAGTCGCAGTAGTAGTACTAGTAGTAGTACTAGTAGTACTAGTAGTAGTAGTTGTAGTAGTTGATGTTGCAGTGGTAGTAGCAGTAGTTATAGTAGTAGTGGGAGTAGCAGCTCTTGTATTAGTAGTAGTAGTAGCGGCAAAAGTAGTATTAGTAGTAGTAGTAGAACCAATAGTGGTAGTAATAGCAGTAATAGTAGTAGTAGTGGCAGTAGTAGTAGCCATAGCAGTTGTAGTAGTGGTGGTAGTTGCAGTATTAGTAGGAGCAATATTAGAAGTATTAATAGAAGTTAGTAATAGAAGTAGTAGTAATTGTAGTAGTAGTAGTAGAAGCAGTAGTAGCAGTAGTTGTAGTAGTTGTAGTAGTTAGTAGTAACAGTACTGATAGCAGTAGTATTAGTAGTAGTAGTAGCAACAGAAGTAGTAGCAGTAGAAGTAGCAACAGTAGCACTAGTAGCAGCTATAGCAGTTGTAGTAGTAATAGTAGTAGCATTTGCAGTAGTGGTAGTAGTAGTAGCAGTAGTTGTAGCAATAGTAGAAGTAGCTGTAGTTGTAACTGTCGTAGTTGTATTGGTAGTAGTTGTAGTAGTAGCCGTAGTAGTAGTAGTGGTGGTGGTGGTAGTAGTAGTAGTAGTAGTTGTTGTTGTTGTAGTAGTAGTAGTAGTAGTAGTAGCAGTAGTTATAGTATTAGTTGTAGTGGTAGTAGTAGCAGCAAAAGTTGTTGTTGTTGTAGTAGAAGTAGCAGCAACACTCGTAGCCGTAGAAGTAGTCACAGCCGCAGTGGTAGCAGCAGTAGTAGTAGTATTGTAGCAGTAGTAGTGGTAGTAATAGTAGTAACAACAGCTTCAACCTCAGCAGCGACAGTAGAAGTAGTGGGAGTACTAGTAGAAGTTGAAGTAGTAGTAGTAGTGTAGTAGAAGTGGAAATAGTAGTTGTTGTAATCGTAGTGGTAGTGGTAGTAATAGTAGTAGGACTTGGAGTAGTAGTAGCTATAGTAGTATCAGTAATAGTACATTAGCAGCAATAGTCACAGTAATAGTACTAATTGAAGTAGTAGTAGCAATAGTAGCAGTAGAAGTGGTAGCAGCGGTAGAAGCAGCAATAGTAGTAGTAGTAACAGCAGCAGTAGTACCCGTAGTGGTAGTAGCAGCGATAGTAGTAGCAGTAATACTAGTAGTAGTAGTAGTAGCAGCAGCAGTAGTAGTGGTATATTAGCTGTAGAAGTAGTAGTAGTAGTAGTAGAAGTAGTAGTAGTAGTAGCTGATGTAGTGGTAATATGAGTAGCAGTAATAATCATTGTAGTAGCAATAGTAGTAGTAGTAGTTGTAGTAGTAGTAGAAGTATTAGTTGCAATAGTTATTTTAGCAAAATTAGTAGTAGTAGTAGCAATTATAGTCATAGTTGTGGTCTTAGCAGTTGTAGTAGTAATACTAAAAGTAGTAATTGTAGCAGTAGTAGCTGTAGGACTAGTAGTAGTGGTAGTAGTAGTAGCGATAGTAGCATTAGGAGCAGTAGTAGTAATAGTAGTAGTCGTAATAATAGTAGTTGCAGTTGTTGCAGTTGGAATAGTAGTGTTAATAAAAGTTATTGTGCAGAAGCAATTGTCATAGTGGCTTTCGTCGCAGTAACAGCAGCAGTAATAGTAGTAGTAGCAATTGTTGTTATAGCAGTAGTTGTAGTAATAGTAATAGTGGTAGTAGTTTTAGCAGAAGTGGTAGTAGTAGCAGCAGTAGAAGCAGTAGCAGCAGCAGCAGTAGTTTTAGTTGTAATATTAGTAGGAGGAGGAGGAGGTGTACTAGTAGTAGTCGTAGTAGTAGTAGTAGCTATGGGAGCCGTCGAAGTAGCAGTGCATGTAGTAGAATTAGTAGTAGTACTATTAGTAGTAGTAGCAGTAGTTATTGTTGTTGTTGTAGTAGTAGTTGTAGTAATAGTAGTAGTAGCAGTAGTAGTAGTGTGATAGCAGTAGTAGTAGTTATTGTTGTAGAAGTAGTAGTAGCTGTTGCAGCAATAGTTGTTAAAGTAGTGGAGGTAGGAGAAGTAATAGTAATAGTTGTAGCAGTAGTGGTTGTAGTATCAATGGTACTAGTTGCAGAAGGAGTAGTAGTATTAGTAGCAGTAGTAGTATTAGTAGAAACAGAATTAGTAGTTGTAGTAGCAGTAGTTGTGGTAGCAGCAGTTGTAATAGCAGTACTAGTAGCAATAGTAGCATCAGTTGTAATAGCAGTACTAGTAGTAGCCGTAGTAGCATCAGTTGCAGTTGTAGTAGTAGTAGTTGCAGATATAGTAGTTGTAGTAGCAGTATAAGTAGAAATAGTAATAGCAGTAGCAGTAGTTGTGGTACTAGTAGTATTAGTAGTACTATTACTAGTAGTAGCATCCGTTGTAATAGAAGTAGTAGTTGTCGTACTAGTAGAAGAAGTTGTAGAAGCGGTAGCAGCAAAAGTTGTAATAGTAGTTGTAGTAGCAGTAGTTGTAGGAGCAGCAACAACATTAGTAGTAGTTGGAGTAGTACTAGTAGTGGTAGTACTAGTAGCTATAATATTAGTAGTAGTAGTGATAGCAATTGTAATTGTAGTAGCAGTAGTAGTATTAGTTATAGTTCTAGCAGTAGTAGTAGTCATAGTAGTAGCAGAACTAGTCGATGTGGTAGTAGTAGTAGTAGCAGCACTAGTAGTTGTTGTAGAAGCAGTAGTAGCAATAGAAACAGTTGTCAGAGTAGTAGCAATAGCAGATGTATTAGCATTAGAAGAAGTAGTTGTAGCAGTGTTAGTAGTAGCAGGTGCAGAGTTGCAGCAGTAGTGGTAGTAGCAGGTGCAGAGTTGCAGTAGTAGTGGTAGTAGCAATAGTAGTACTAGTAGTAGTAGAAGTAGTAGCAGTAGTAATAGCAACAGTAGTAGTAGGAGTAGCAGCAGTAGTAGCTATAGTAGTAGTACGAGTAGTAGTAGTAGCAGAAGAAGTAGTAGTTGTAGTAGTAGCTTTAGTAGTGTAGGACTACTAGTAGTAGCAGTAGTATTAGTAGTAGTATTTGTAGTAGTAGTAGTAGAAGTAGTAATAAAACTAGTAGTAGACGTAGTAATAGTTGTCGGTGTAGTAGTAGTAATAGTAGCTGTAATAGTAGTAGCAGTAGTAGTAGAAGCAGCAGCAGTAGCAATATTGGTAGTATGAGTGGTGGTAGTTCTAGCGGTCGCAGTAGTAATAGAACTAATAGTAGTTGTAGCAGTAATAGCAGTAGTTGCAGTTTTAGTAGTAGTAGTACAGGTAGCAGCAGTAGCAGCAGTAGCAGTAGTAGTAGTAGTAGTAGTAGTAGTAGTAGTAGTTGTTGTTGTTGTTGTTGTTGTTGTTGTAGTAATAGTAGTTGCGATCGTAGTAGAATTTGCAGTGGCAGTAGCAGTAGTTGTTGTAGTTGTGGTAGTAGCAGCTATTATTGCAGGAGTAGTAGCAGCAGTAGTAGTAGTATTAGTAGTAATAGTAGCAACAGTTGTGGTACTAATAGTAGTAGCAGCAGTAGCAGTAGTGGCAGTAGTAGGAACTATAGCAGTTGTAGTAGCAGTAGTAGTAGTGGCAGTAGTAGTTAGTAGTAGTACAACTCGTAGTACTAGTAGAAGAAGTAATAGAAGGGGTAGCAGTAGTACTAGTACTAGTAGTAGTGCAATAGCAATAGCAGCAAAGTATTAGTAACAAAAGTAGTAGCATTAAAAGTAGCAGCAGTAGCACGAGTAGCAGTCGTAGTAGTAGTAGTAATAGTAGTTGCATTTGTAGTAGTAGCAGCAACAGCAACAGCTGTTGTAATAGTAGTAGTAGTACTAGTAGTAGTATTAGAAGTAGTTGTTGTAACAGTAGTAGTATTAGTAGTGGTAGTAATAGTAGCCACAATAGTAGTAAGTAGTAGTGTTCGTAGTAGTAGTAGCAGTAGTTGTAGTAGTAGTAGTTGTTGTTGTTATAGTAGTCGTAGGAGAAATTGTTGTAGCTGTAGTCGAAGTAGTAGCAGCAGTCGTAGCCATAGTAGTAGTCGCAGTAGCAGTCGTAGTAGTAGTAGTAATAGTAATAGTAGCAACAGTAGTAGTAGTAATAGTAGTAGGACTAGGAGTAGTAGTAGCAATAGTGCTAGTTAGTAGTAGTAGCAGAACTAGCAGGAGTAGTCGTAGCAGCGATAGCAGTAGTAGCAGTAGTAGTAGTCGTGGTGGGAGTGCCAATAGTAGCACTTGCTGTAGGAGCAGCAATAGAAATAGAAGTAGTAGTAGTAGTAGCAGTAGTAGAAGAACCCGTAGTGGCAGCAGCCGCAGTAGCATTAGTACTACTACTAGTAGTAGTAGCAACAGTATTAGTGGTATATTAGCTGTAGAAGTAGCAGTAGTTGTTGTAGTAGTAGCTGAAGTAGCGGTAAGATGAGAAGTAGTGATAATTGCTGTAGTAGTAGTAGCAATAGCAGAAGTTGTCGTACTAGTAGAATTATTAGTAGCAATAGTTGTTGTAATAGTAGTAGTAGTAGTAGTAGTAGTAGTCACAATAGTAGTCATAGTTGTTGTCTTAGCAATAGTAGTAGTAGTAGAAGCAATAGTAGTAGTAGTAGTAGTGTTGTTGTTGTTAGTTGTTGTCATCGTCGTTGTTGTTGTAGTAGTTGTAGTAGTAGTAGTAGCAATAGTAGTAGTTGTGGTAGCAGTAGTAGTAGTATTATTGTAGAAGCTATAGTAGTCATAGTAGTAGTAGTTGCAAAAGTAATAGAAGTAGTGGAAGTAGTAGTAGTACTAATAGTAGTGGTAGTTGCAGCAGTGGTAGAAGTAGCAATCATACTACTAGTAGAAGGAGTAGTGGTATTAATAGTAGTAGTAGTAGTATTTGTAGCAATAGAAGTAGTAGCAGTAGTTGTAGTAGTAGCCGTAGTAGCAGTAGTAGTAATAGCAGTAGCAGTAGCTGTAGTGATAGCCATAGTAGCATCATTAGCAGCTGTAGTAGTAGAAGTAGTTGCAGCAGCAGTGGCAAGAGTAGCAGTAGTAGAAGTATAAGTAGTAGTAACAGTAGCAGTGGCAGGAGTCGCAGTAGTAGAAGTATAAGTAGTAGCAGTAGTAGCAGTAGCAGTAGCAGTAGTAGAAGTAGTAGTAGTTGTAGAAGCCGCAGCAGCGTTGGTAGTAGTAGTTGTACTAGTAGTGGTAGTAGTAGTAGCAGCACTAGTAGTGTAGTAGTACCAGCAGTGGTTGTAGTAGCGCCACTGACGGCAAATGTTTGATGTCTGCATTTGGGAACCGGGTAGTCTCAATTCGGCATTGAGATTAGCTAATGCCAGGCTCTCGGAAGGAATCATGGCAGGGGACAGCATGGATGTCTGCTATAATAAGAAAGAGCGTGATTAGTGTCGAATAAAGATTGGGAGTTGAGCACACCAAAATTGACCAGGTCAGGCCGAGAAATCGACAGAGAGGAAGTTGGAAGCTCCAAGATGAATTGATCCTCTAGGCCTGAGCTCTGATAAGGAGAACCAGGAGGAGACAGAGTCGGTGAGACGATCACCGGGGTCGACATGCCCTGCATGAGATAAGGTAAGTAACGAGAACACATAGTGGAGAGCGAAAATGGAAGGAGGGAAGAGTAGTTACATCTTTGGCGCCGACCAGATCTGGTTCAGAGACGGGCCAGAGCAACTAAAAAGAAGGCGCGTCGAGGAGTGTAGGGGCAGACGCTGAGTATAAGAATGAAAAGACGAGCTGAAGAGACGGAAAGTTTAACACCTGGAAAGGACAAGAGGAAGTATTACCTGGCGTGTCACAAAGAGCCACGCTTTCACTATCTTTGGAGACAGTGTGGTGAAACTAAACTATTAAGCCAGGGAGGTCAGCAAGAGCTGTACCCTCATGAGTGTGCGTGCCTTCTTCAACGAAGGTCTTGACGTTCTCGATCAGTGGCTGCGAAGAAGGCGCATTGAGGAGAGGAAGCCCACCAGCTTGAGGGGCAGCAGCCGGATCCTCATCAGCTCGCGTCTGTGTAAGATGAGGGACTGAGAGCGAAGGTAGTTCTGCTTCAGTCCTAGGAGCAGCATTAGCGGGGATCGCAGACGTGGGCTTGACATGGTTGGCGCTCATAATAGCTGAGGGAGGATGAAGGAATGGAAGAACATCTGCTGGTGGCTCTGGTGAAGGATAGAGGGGAAACTCTCTACTTACAATAATGCTACTTAGGGGGAGGTATATCTTGACTCAGGAGCACCTGAATCTCTTCTTTTTGTGTCCCACATCTACATATATTCCAGCATCCGCTCATTTTTCAGTGGAAGGAAATGCTACTCAGGGATCAAAGAAAGCTGCTGCCTCATCAGAAAGACTTGGTTCGTAGAGTGGAGGCCATTCCCCAAGATATTGCTTTTAAGCTCCTGTGGGTTACTTTTTATCTTAACAGCATGGTAATTGATCGTGTGCACTTTCCTTTCTCAATGGCACAGGAAAAGTCCGGGTATTTGGGAAGGAACCGATACTAATTCTGATAGGGCAAAGGATAGAGGAAAAGCAAAGAAAGCTAAGGATTTTGTGCTAGGAACAGAGCTTCAAGCAAGATGTCCAGTAACAGATGCTGAAAACAAGCATTCATTCCATCGATCAAAGACCCATGCTTGGGCAGTGTCTGCTGTGCTATTCTTATTGCTAAGAAAAATGACTTAAAGATGAGAGAGACCAATGGTCCCACTCACGAGGGAGCAGGTGAGCTTTCTTACTTGCCAATGTTGGCTTTCCTTCCCCTATTCAAGAAAAGAGTATCTTACCTTTGAAATTCTCAAACTCAGGGATTCTTCATTACTCTAACGACAAGAGGGCTGTCATTGGTTTGCACCATTTCAGTTGTTATAGAAAACAACCAAGTAGGATTCCGACAATGGCCATAAGACCTAACGCTGCCAACTATCACTTGGACTGGTGCCTTACTTGTTAGGAAATAGGTTGACTTTCACATCGCCAAATGCCACATCCTAACTATTTTCTTTCTGTTCTAAACACTTTGAGCTGGCTGGCGTATTTCTTTTGTATCGGGTCTCCAGCACCAAAGCTGCGTATAGCCCTAAAGCATAAAAGACATAAGACAAGCCCATTGAAATATGTGAGAAAGGTAAGAATATTCATTCTCAAAGAGAGAGCAGCACTGGTTGATATGGAGGGAAGGTAGAAGGTCTAGACTCCAAAATAGTATTGAAAAAGGATCCCCAACAATCTCACCCTCCCCCCTCTCTTATTATATGGAGGGCCTACAGAAAATAGGTGCAGAATTTTCTCTATCTAAGGCGCGATAACTCTCACTTTGAGAAGAACACGTCTAGCTTTGAATTGGGAGCCTTCGCGCTAGCTCCAGGGATTGGGAGGTCGAGAGAGGATAGCTCACAAGACCATTCTGGAGATTGGGGAATTTTGCACTGTGTGAAGTCAACAGCCAATCTTGGCTCTTCCTGGCTCACCCGGATGCAAGAGCTTTGATAGAGAAAGGAAGATATGGATGTCCGATACCTAGATGGTTGATGAAGATATTAAGGAAAAAATACGATCTATGCTTAGGATTTTCTGTCTATCTACCTCACCACGTTAATGATGGTGGAAGGAATGCTCTACTCATCTTTCTTACGGCTCATTACCCCAGTGCTCATTCACTCCAAGTGTAGTGTCTTTTTCAACCAGTAGTCTTGGCATTCTTGAACGAAAGAGATGCCGGCCTCTTCTTCATGGAGTTGGCAGAGTGTGCTCCATGTCAGAAAATTAGCAGAAAATGTTGTGCTTCATCAACTAGGGAAGGGTTCTAATACAGCTATGTGGCTCGACCCTGTAGGTACTCTTCTAAAGATTTTTGGTGGCAGGTTCTTGTGTTTATAGAAGCAGCTGTCCCTGGAACCCACTTCTTCAGATCACGATCTATATACGTTCAACTGATCCCTCTGAACTCGTGTGCTTGAATCTGCCGCTTCTGTCTGTACACTGAGTATTTGAGCAACCAGTCCCAACACTAGCCTAAGAGATCGGCGGACCATTCAGAGACTAGCCATGCAGTTCGTAATAATTATCTGTAGGGATAGGTTGTATAAAAAGTCTGGTAAAGCAACAACATTATGTTGAGATGTCTAGATGAAAGGGAGGCCAAAGACATGATAATCTAGGTGCATGAAGGAGTCTGCAGTCCACACGTGAATGGGCACAGGCTTGCCAAAAAAAGACTTTGCCTAGGACTTTTTTTTTCTATGGAGAGGGATTGCATCCACTTTGTTCAGAGATACCACAAGTGCCAAGTGCATGCGAATTTGATCCACGTGCCGCCGATGGACCTTCATAATCAAACCACACCATGGCTCTTTGCAGTATATTGCCTAGATATCATTGGAAGGTTAACCTGAAGGCAGCCAATTGGACATGAATACATCTTGGTGGCTATCGATTCTTTCACAAAGTGGGTGGAAGCAATCTCCTACACCACGATCACAGCAGCACACATAAGATTTATGAAGAAGCTGCTCCCCATTCATAAGATTAGGAAGGTTAATGCCATGTTCCTGTTATCCAAGCTCTAAGGCACACCTGCCCTAAAGCAATAAGCAGGGTTTAGTCAAGTAAAGTGGAAGGCGAAAGAAAGACAGAAGGGGAGGAGGCAGATTTAGACAACCAACGACACTACAAGTTCGCACCCTTTGCAAACCTTGCCTTACCTGAACTAACGCACTCAGAAGGTCACATCTGTGTGGCTGCTAAAGAAAGAGCTGTCAGACAAGAACTGATAGCTACCTGTTGTCTGTTCTGAATATGCCACTTGTTTGTCTTCCTTGTTGGTTTTCTATCATCGTGATATATCATGGAAAAGATAAAGAAAAATGATAGATGAATAGACCAAGCCGATACCTACCCTACGGTTACCCAATGGTGAGTGTAGCAAAGGTCACCTCCCATCCCGTAAAAGGGCATACATCATAAGGGGGACAACCGCTATAGTGATATCGAAATTGTGATATTGGCTCAATCAAGTGCAGTTTGATTCACCGTAAAAAAAAGAAGAAAGAATGAAGAGTAAAGCAGTTGAAACCCCGGATTGGTTCTCGAGAATCAAGGGCATTTGCTACTATTTAAACAACAATTTGATGTTATGGTTGTCTTGGTTTTGAAAATGAGCAGAGTGAGAACGAGACGAGTTCACTTCAGGAATAGGGCTTGTTGATGATTTTGATCGGGTGTTCAATCTACCGCAATTGTGAAAGCCAATCAATCCCATCATCCTTTTTTCTTGGAAAAGCCAAGGCCTAATCTCGTCCAATCTCTATCTTTCTTTGATAGAGCAAAGCAGTTAGAGAATGGAAATTCCAATGATTGTTCTAGAATTAGAATGATGATTC
Organism: Trichopus zeylanicus subsp. travancoricus; assembly: GCA_005019695.1. Lineage (NCBI taxonomy): Eukaryota > Viridiplantae > Streptophyta > Magnoliopsida > Dioscoreales > Dioscoreaceae > Trichopus > Trichopus zeylanicus. Next base: position 10,437 of record RXID01013130.1, read on the forward strand.
CTCCCAATTGCTCCTTGTGATGCTGCGGAACCATGGCAATTAGGATCTCAAGACGCAGCCACACCTATTATGCAAGGAATCATTGACTTACATCACGATATCTTTTTCTTCCTCATTCTAATTTTTGTTTTTGTATCACGGATCTTGGTTCGCGCTTTATGGCATTTCCATGGGCAAAAAAAATCCAATCCCGCAAAGGATTGTTGATGGAACTACTACAGAGATTCATCGGACTATATTTCCAAGTATCATCCCGATGTTCATTGCTATACCATCATTTGCTCTGTTATACTCAATGGACGAGGTAGTAGTAGATCTAGCCATTACTATCAAAGCTATTAGACATTAATGGTATCGGAGTGTGCCTCTTAACAAGGGTGACATAAGTGCAATGAAATGTACTAGTGGTTTGCGAAGCATCTGGCTTACCCATAATCTCCCATTCCTGTCATTGAGAGATTATAAGAACTTTAGCATGCGAGAAATGGTGAGTTGAGGTGCATAGACCTATACCCCGAAATGCTCCCAGTAGAGGAGCCTATGGTTCCATTCTTGTTGTTGCTGGAGGTACACATACCTCTTCTCGGTGTGGAGCGATAAACGAAAAATAGATGCTCAGCTTGCATTATTTGATAACGGCGCTGAAGTCATGAATCTATCGGCACTACAGCAGTGGCATACAACTTTGGACCTAATGGCCGGCGCTGTTACCTTTTGGAATGGGGGATCCCCATTGGCAACAACCATGGTAGTCCCTGTGGAACTACTGGGCCAGGAGAGGACAACCACTGATTCCTGCTCCTATTTCTTCGCTACGGGGATGGAGGTCCTACAGTAGGTAATAGAAGGCACAAGCACTTGACCGAAGGGGACCAGCACTTCTACTCCGAAATCGAGGAGCTGTTTGCAATGAGAAGCAAGGGATGTCGTGAATGGTGGGAGGTCACATCATAGAGAATTGACCTCTTTCTAAAAAGAGAGTGATCCTATTCTTTCTATAGAGGATATAGACTTTGTCCTTATAGTTTTCATCTTTCTAAGGTGACTCAATCCATTGGGGGTGGGACCTGCTAGCATAATGCATGCTGGAACGTGGGAATTCGAGATCTCATGAACAAACGCCTTTTTTTTTTTGTGGACAAATTTTCCAATTAGGCCTATGGATGGATCCTTTTAGATCTACGGGCCGGCCGTTCACATGAGCACATAGGGAATGAATCTATACTCAAGCATTCGACTTGGCCCCTAATAGGTGCAGTGAGGAATCACTCTTGATGGGCCTAAAAATTTGCTGAGCCAACTAACATCCCTTTCCACTGTGCATTTTCTTTATAAAGAAGATGATTATAGGATCTAATTCACTTTCCATGGTGAACTGGTCATTCCATACCTTCTGCCTATCTTATGTGTGTGGAACTAGGTCTTTTTTGGTTCCAGCTTAACTGAAGTAGGTAGGGTTGGGCGAGAAAGGGTCCCCTCTTGCCTACCTAATATTAAGCGGGCCTTCAATTCCACCGGGGTCTTACAAACTCTGAGAGGGGGTAGAACTACCTAACTAAAGAAGAGTAGTGCTCTTTCGTCGAGTAGGTGTGGAGAGCTTTTTGTGGGGAAACTTGCAAGTCAAGTTTCGGGGGAGGCAGGCGTCAACCCAACCTTATGAGTATTCAGACTATAACAGTTCCGATGAACAGTCACTCACTTTTGACAGTTATACGATTCCAGAAGATGATCCGGAATTGGTGTGGTGAGGTGAATATACTCATCACCCGAGGACTCATTGGGTAGCTATCGAATACCCCAAACGTGGCCTTTGCTTATGAGGTCACAGGAGTGATTGACTATCTAGCTAGTCACGGTATTCGTGCCCTCCCTAGAAAGCAGTATTCAACTGCACAATTATGCGGTATGAACTGGCTTCACCAGCCTTCTCACATCGCGCCAGTACGACTAGCACATACAGAAGTACCCTGTCACACACTGTTGGACGGACGAATTTCCCTCAGTTTCAATCAGTACTCCTCCCTTCTTGACCCTGAAGAAAAGGAAGAGGATGAAATTATTGCCACCCTGCTTCACGAACTGCAAGAAGCAGAACCAGAAGAAAGATGGGATACCCTGGGAGAGCCCAGTGGCAAATTTGACTATTATGTCAGGTATTCAACACCTCCCTCTTTCTTTGCACCTTTCCCCCTTAACCCAACAGGTTGGGACGTAAATCCTAGTGACATGGAGCCTCATAACACCTCGAGACAACAGCCTGCCATCACCATGAATGGCAAGCAGCAACAACCAGCCCGCAAGGTGATGCCAGCACGGAAGTGGCGACGACGTCTTGCTCAGCGACAGCCTATAAAAATGCAACAGATATGGCAGCCCAAAGGAAGTGGAAGCCAGACTTCCTCAAGCGGAACCCATGCAGGAGATACACGCCCAGGGGCCTCTGTACTCCGGTCCATGGACCCTCCGCAGGAGGAAACTGGTGACAACTTCCCCCTCTTAGCCACCTGGCGACAGGAGGACAGCGCTGACCCAAATAATGATCCTGAAGAATACTGTGATTATTTGCAGTATTATGCTGATTTAAGAGATACAGAGCTCATTGCCACTTTCGGTGAGGATAAATGGGGTATGGAGTATCCCCAGCGGGCACTGCAACGGGCACAGCCGATAGAACGGCTTTGCTCTTCCTCTATTGTGTCCGACTACAGGCCTCCGGTCGACTCAACCATGGGTCCTGTAAATTATCCTCCAGCTGCAAGACCCACGGAACCCGGTCCAAGCCAAGGACCGACAGTTGAAAGCTATGTGCCAAAACATCTGAGGTTCAAAGCCAAAAACAGCTCAGAATGGTGGAATCTCCCTTCTGCCCAACAACAATCAGGGGCAATCTTCGTCATGCCCCTGCAAATTGGGCAATTTAATAATATTTTCATGTGTTGGGAATCCATCACCAAAAACACAGTTGCTCTCCAAGGGTTCACAGATCCTCGGACAAAAACCGAGTTTATTGAAAACCTACTTGGCGAATCAGAAAAGCAAGCATGGATCCAATGACGGATGGCCTATCCTATGGAGTACCAGCACCTGTTGGACCATGCAGATGGTGCTGATGGGACTCAAAACATTCTGTCACAGATACGAACCATCTTCGCCCTGGAAGATCCCTATCAAGGCTCAACGGACATCCAAGAAGAGGCCTACAGGGATCTAGAGCGACTATCCTGCCAGAACTTACGGGATATAATCCCGTTCCTCAATGACTACATGCAGGTTGCATCGATAACTGGTCGGCTGTTTACTGGCCCTGAGTTATCCGAGAAGCTGTGGTCAAAGATGCCTGGAAATATCGGCAAAAAGATTAAAGCAGCTTTTGAAATGAAACACCTAGGTAACACTATTGGTGTTTATCCACGGATTCTCTTTACTTATAAGTATCTAGGAGAAGCATGCAAAGAAGCGGCCTTCACACGGGCCTTGAAGGACCTCTCATTCTGCCAAGATATACCCATCCCTGGGTATTATCAACGTCCCAAGCGAAAGTTTGGAGTCGACGGTCCACTACTTATAAAGGAAAGCCACACCCCTCACATGCCAGGATTGAGAAGAAGAAGCACCTGATCCGAAACAGACTGTGTCGGGGCTTTCTGTGTGGTGAAGAGGGACATTTTGCCCGGGAATGCCCTAATGAGCAACGCAACGTCAAATGTGTCACCATGTTTGAACAACTTGACCTCCCAGCAGATTGCGAGATTGTGTTTGTCTAAGAGGGCGATGACCCCAGTGATGCTATTTATAGCATTTTCGAAGGAGAGGAAGACACAACAGTCCTGGAGGAAAAGATTTTCATGTTCCGGGAAGAAGATCGGACATGGTGGATTGGCCCTACAGGGGGTTACTGCGCTATGGTCCGTCTATCTCAACAGCAATATGAGTGTAGCCACATGTGGCAGGCAAACCAAGACGTACCTGACGCTTATGAACAGTGCTGCTGTTGCCAAGCGCCCTCTCAAAAACACTACCGAATGCACTGCCCGACCTGCCAACTGACGGTCTGTGGACGGTGCAGCTCGTATTATTTTGACAAAAGAGTTCCAGTTGCCCAGACTTCCCTGCCAAGGTACGATTCCAACGAGTTAGTACTTGAGCAACAAAATTATATTACTGCTTGTGAAAGGGACAAGAAGCAGTTACAACAACAACTAGCCCTTGCCAACGACGAAAAAGTGGCACTCGCGCAACGCCTCCTTCTTACTCAACAAGAGGGTCAACATTGGCAACAAGAGACTGCGACCTGGAAACAAAAATACCACGAGCTCGAAGATGCCACCATGGACCTCGATCGCCTAATGCTCGAGCGACTTGACCTCCAGCGGGAACTGCAATGCCTCCGCAGTCCGCACGGCGCCCTCCAGCCGCCTGCGATGCCCCTTGCCATCGAAAGCGTGGTGGGAGCCATCGACGATGACAATGACCTGAATGTTTTCCTCATCAACACAACACAAAAACTCATCACTGCGGAAGCACTAGAGCCTCCACCACCTAGGCGAACGAAGAACATGCTGTATAATCTCAAGGTGAAGTTTGATATCCCCAATGTTGTGCCATTTGAGGTTAATGCTATCCTCGATACAGGAGCGATGACCTGCTGTATCGACCAAGGAGCAGCCCCTGCTGCTGCCCTGGAAGATAATCCCTTCCTGGTACATTTCAGTGGCATCAACTCACGGACCTCGGCCAACAAAAAACTGAAATTCGGCCGTATGCTGATCGGGGAGAATGGCTTCAGGATCCCTTATACGTATGCCTTCCCACTGAAACTAGGGTAGGATATCCAAATGATCCTTGGCTGCAACTTCATCCGTGCCATGCCGGGCGGTGTTCGCATTGAAGGCAATATGGTTACGTTTTACAAGAACGTAGCCACAATTCATACTCTTCCCTCTGTCCCTACTACAGCAGTAATTGAAGAATTGGAGCTGGACGAGGATGAGTATCTACAAATCCAAGAAGCAGTACAAGATTCAGCTGCACAGCAACCAATGCAAAAGCTCACCAACAAGCTAAGTTCAATACTGGATGAGCTCCGACAACAGGGTTACATTGGTGACAACCCGCTCAAGCATTGGTCCAAGAACAAGGTTTTATGCCAGCTGGACATTAAGAACCCGGACTTCATTATAGAAGACTGGGCTTTGAAGCATATCACCCCACAAGCTAAAGTAGCTTATGCTAAACATGTCAAAGCTCTCTTGGACCTTGGAGTGATACGTCCCAGCAAAAGCCGGCATCGCACAACTATGATCATTGTCAATTTCGGCACCTATGTTGATCCTCATACTGGCCAAGAAATCAAAGGGAAGGAGCGAATGGTATTCAATTACCGACGCCTCAATGATATTACCAACAAAGCCAGTATAGCCTACCAGGAATCAACACCATCCTACGAAAGGTGAGTAGAAGCACAATCTACTCTAAGTTTGACTTAAAGTCAGGGTTTCACGAAGTCGCTATGCACCCTGCTTCCGTAGAATGGATAGCATTCTGGGTACCAGACGGATTATACGAGTGGCTTGTCATGCCATTCGGCCTTAAGAATGCACCTGCCATCTTCCAAAGGAAGATGGACCATTGTTTCAAAGGAACAAAGGACTCCATCACAGTGTATATTGATGACATCTAAGTCTTCTCTTCCTCTGCAGCTGAGCACGAGCAGCACTTGCAGGTTATGCTTCAGATCTGCAAGACTCATGGGCTTGTCCTTAGCCCAACCAAAATAAAGCTAGCGGTCCCTGAAGTTGAGTTTCTAGGGGCAATCCTTGGGAATCAGCGAATCAAACTACAGCCCCATATTATCAAAAAGATCGCAACATTTCAAGAGCAGGAGCTCATGATAATAAAAGGTCAATCACATTTATTAGAAGTGGACAATAGAGTAGTTGTACCAGCCAAAACTCATCTATGTATGATTGCAACACCTGCTGATGTACATCATAGTTGGGTTGTACCTTCCTCAGGTCTCAAATGTGATGCTATACTTGGTTATTCAAATTAGACCTCCATTTTAGTACAATGAGAAGGAGTTTACTATGGTTAGTGCAGTGAGATTCGTGGAACTAATCATGCCTCTATGTGTGCGCTCAGATACATAGGCCGACTACTGAGCCCGCTCTAGCTCAGCTGCACCACTCGGGGTTAGAGTGCGAGCCAGTCGAGAAGCAAGCTATTACAGGGAGTGGCTGGAGCAGTAGGGAGCTAAGGAGCAAGGTAGTAGATAAGATATAAGAAGGAGCTAGGCTCTTGGTAGAGTAGAGGAGACAGTTAGGATAACAAACTTGAAACGCGAAGCCCGAGCGGGAGGCGGGCGAGTGGTTAGTGGCAAATAGCACCCTAGTGGATGGCATTCCTCTCTGCGGCTAGCACTCAAGGAACCACGGGGCACTCCATGCAGAGCAAGCAAGTATTAGGGATGAGACGCCCATGCAAGGACGTCAATTCTCATTAGGAGGTTGAACCAAGGACCTATAGAAGTTGGCGCTACCCCATCCCCATGGCAAGGCAATAGTGTCCTAAGGGAGGAGTTGAGAGGCCTTATACTAGTAGTAGCATGGACCTCGTTTTCATTCTAGGTCATGCAAAGCGGGCTAGTCCAAGATCATATAGTTATTTAAAAACAAAAAGATAACAGACACTCTCAATGGCTTCTTTCTGAGTTATTCCAGCTTCTTCATTTTTCATTAGCGGTGAATGAACAAAACCATCTCAGCGGAAGGAGAAGGACCTGCTACAGCAGAGACTACTTATCCTCTTCTTGTTCCTAGCCATCTGTTATGAGTCTGTGAAGCCTGGAATCATCAATATGAGGGATCCCTCAAAATAGAGAAGGATGGGCAGGGCTTCCGCAAGAGCCTCCCCCTCTTCCCGGTCAATATAGATGGGAAGGGGACTGACATAACTAGCCTCTTTTTATGTATGTCCACCTTTGTTTTAGGGTGGAGCCGCCCTCCCTCCTGCTAATCCAGCCATTTTCAAACCTTTCTTTCCTACCCAGACTTCTACTTGCGATTCTCGGCCCAGCGCTCCACTTGGTTATGTACATGTTCTGACTTGCCAGTCATTATAGATGATGTGGCATGGCGATGGAGAGGTGAAGGGGGGAAGCAAGTACTTCACCTTGTAGACTTTACTAGTCACTTCTTAGAAGCTTAACGAAGGTCGACCACTACATAGAGACAACTACCATGATAGTAGAGAGGCAGAATCGAAGAGCAACGTGTGAAATGCTCAAGAAAGGAGCAGAGAAGGGGTTGTATGCCCTCCGCCACTGGGACAGCTTCTTTCTTCCTTTGCCAAAACCCATGGGATTCAAACACTCGACATTTTGAGCTCCAAGAAATGAAATGAGATACCGAGCTACAACTCTTTTTCCCTTTCCCATTCCCATTCTCGACGTATGGTACTAAATGAAATAGATGAGATCTGATGAGATACCGAACTCATAATATTACATCGACCGACAACAGAAAAATAAGAAAGAAGAAAAATGAATAAGCAATGGGGAAAGAAAGGGAAAGAATTTCTTTCTTCGCAATTTTCCTTTTAAAGTAACCTTATTTCTTCACAAGGGAGAAAAGAAAAGTAAGTTCTTATGACCAGGAACTAAAAGAGCAAGGGTTAGGCTTTCCATGTAGTTGACTTTGATGCTTTATGGAAAGAAAAAAGAGATGGAGTCGATACCCTTATGATGAACTTTAGAACTTCACCTTGGCACAGACACACTGATGTGCTAGTCTTCGTAAAAGCAATCCCTCTAAAGTGCTGGATATTCTTCAGTTACTTTTTTCTTTTATTCCACATCAAATTTGGTATTTTACTTGAAAGTGGAGAGAGGAGAGCTAGCCGTCCTTCTGCTAAGATAGAGTGAGCACAGGGAAAGAAAGAAGCAAAGAGTCGATTCGATAGCATCCCCTTCTTGTGGTAAGAAAGAAAGTCATTATTGTGTAGTCGACTGATAAATATTCTCTCTTCTCGTTAGAGCTACAGAGCTTCCAACATCCCTCTTCGAACTTCGATAAAAGTACCCTACCTATCCTTTCCTTTCAGTATAGTGGACTTCACAATCAGGGTTGGTTGAAAGTCTTATAGTAGGAATGGGATGGGACAGCTTCTCAATTCACATTTCCCTATTGGAGAAAAGTCAGCTTCGAACTAGTCTTCGAAAAAGGTATGGATACGATCTGGGCAAGATTGGTTTCAAGTCAATGCCATGTAGCACAATAGCTGTTCTTGTTCCTGAGGAACGAAAGTGGATCAGCTTCTGACCTTGTGCATTATGCTTTGGAGGTAGGCACAGTAGGAAGATTTCGGGCTTATCTTTCTTCTGTTCTGGGTTGTAGTTCTTGCTAACACAAGCTCACTAAATGAACGAATCCCCAACCTTCAGTGTAGAATGTGACGACAAGTCCAGTCCTTTCTTCGGAGTGGCGAATAGAGTAAGCGTGGGACCGATGCGACATATGCTATACTACTACCCAACCAACGAGTCATACCTCGAATGCCCTACTATGTTTATTTCGCGATGCTTTGTTCCTTTGTTGCTTGGGATTCTCTCCCGAGTAAGAGTCTTGTAGTTTGATCACCGCCTGTCGTGAGATAGACAATGAAAGCATTTTTCTTTGAACCAGAATGATCAGGGTATGGAACCGAAGCACAAATTCGATACCGTTATGGGAGATCAAATACATATTGGCAGTCAAGCAATCAAGCTAACCCTTCTTTATTAGATACCTCACTACAAGATATCTGATACCCAACTCCAAGATTCTCTCTTCTATACTAACTACTATTCTATAAAAGATACCACATAGCGAACTCAAACCTCACCAAACGAGGCATATCGAACCGGAATGAATGTATGCGCCGCTACTTAACCCCGCCAGTGCTTAACCCCACTATGCTAACCTACCCTCTGAATATGGCTTATCACTCCATTTGATCACAATTCCCAGACTGCACTACCCATTTTTTTTGATGTTATCTCACTCCTACGTACAACACAGGAGAAGTATTGCTTATTCTCTAACATCTGTGAGTTGTCTATCGATGCTTTATCTATGATATTACTTGATTGGGATGTTCAAAGATATCCTTGAGACTGGAAAGTGTAACACAAAGGAAGGAAGCTTACTCAGAAGCTAGCTCCAAAGAACACACTTCAAGCTTAGTCTCACTAAAAATATCATATATAGATGTTCTTTTCTTTCTTCTTCCGTCAGTCTTGCTACACCCTCTCCCCAAAGAGCTTAGCCACGAGTGGACCAGGCCATAGGCAGTCCTGCAATGCTGGGATAATGGAGGGCAAAGGCCTTCTTTCTAGGACTTTCAGGTAGGAGAAAGATGAGGTTTGCGAAGAATTCTGAAAAATCTAAATTCACTTTGACTACTGAAAGGGATAATCTATATGCTTAACACATGCATTCCAACAAGAAACCATTTGATTTATTGGTCGACTCCTCGGCCAAGGATTCCTTCATTCAGGATTGGTTGGTCAGGACTTCCTTTGAAAGGTATATTCTCGCACTTTCCGCACTACCTATATGTAATCAGTTCTGCTGTGAATTCTTTGTTGACACACGAGGTTGGAGGGAACTTCACTATTTTCATTTTGTTTACCTTGCTTGTGTTCAGTCAAGCTTTGTAGTTGGCTGAAAGAAACTCCATTTGTATCATAGTTGATGAATCATGGAAACTTTGTACCTAATACCACACTTTATGGACTCATTTTTTATATGCTTAACACATGGGTGATAATGAAATCATGAATAAGCTCTACCAAGGATTACCAAGCATTTGGTATTTAGTTTCCTCCTCTCTTTTTAGTAACAAAATAAACCAAAAGTAGGACCAAACTGAGAGTTAGCAGCATAAACAAAGATGGATTTGTGAATGAGAAAGGAAAGTTGCCTATATTCATGGGAATCAATGGGAGAATAGAAAATTGCTCAAGTGGGCTATTAATCACAGCGTCTACTATAAAATAGGGAAGGGGAGTGGGCGTGGGAATGGTCACTAGTGGGATCCCCGGGTTAGGAGCCGATTGATGCAGATTAACAAATGGTAAGGTTCCTAAGTGCCGCACTATTAAATGTATAAAATGCTAGAGAAAATGATCCTACAATTGTGAATATAGTTAGACCATAACAAAATATTTCCATAATTCCCTTCATTCTTTTGTTGTTCTGCTCCCCCCCAAAAAAAGAGAAACTGATTCTGACTAAACTTCAACTATGGTTGATTGTTGACCAATGTAAAGCATGGGAGAAAAGAAAAGACAGACAGCCAAGTTTTTGAGCAAATGAGGCCTTTTTTCAGTAAGCTATAGGTTAGTTCCTACTCTACCAGACGGTGACCGGCTTTAATCAAGAACCTTTGGGCACTGGCTTTTCAAAACATATATAGCTTAATGAGAGATACTAGTGTGATAGAATTAAGATTCCTTGCTTTCATCATTCTTTTCTATACAAAATTTTGATAAGAGTAACACTAGCCCACCCCTTTGGTGCACCTTCGAGAGACTACGAGGGTAACTGAAAGAGACTCAACCGCTTTACCGACAACCCTAGCAACAATAGAGCTAACCCACAACTCTTCCTTGGTTATTATTGTCTATGCCCAAATTCCTTTTAAATAGAAGAGAAAGATGGAAACTATAAGATATTCCAGAAATCCATCAAAATCACTGGCCTTAGAGTCCATGTTGGCTTTACTGAATACCAACTCGAGAACTTCATGTCGTCATAAGAGTCTCAAGATATACCCCACAATGGGAGGCTTTCCTTCGATCAAGATACGAGTGAAAGAAAGGATAAGATCTTAATTAAAAATGGTACAATACTTGGCCTCAAAGCCTATGCTGGCTTGCTGAACACAAGCTCTGCAATCTGATTTGAACATATCAATGCCCCTAAATAATTCTTTCTTTAGTTCACACTGTAAGTGAAAAAAGAAAAAGATATTATGAAAATATGGGCTTCTACCCGACAGAGTCCTCCACAACTGACCAACTGGTGAAAGGAAAGCTGGACCTCTTGAAGCGATAGCAGGACCTGTTGAAAATATGGCAGTTATTGATGGCTCGGAAAGAAGGCTGGACTAAGACTTCTTCCCTGAGCTTAGAAAGGAGCTGTTCACCTTGTGGCTATACTATTTCCTCTCCTGTGTTAGGTTTTAGAGGGTAGACACATCTTACAAGTACTGGGCAGTCATGGGTGGAAGGCATTGAAAGATAGGAGGAATAGTGACAAGCTAAAAAGACAAGGAAGAGCCCTATACCTACCACCAACCAACCTAGAGCTTAGCTTTTTGTTACCCTCAATATCAAACCTGGACTGAGGATTAGGGCGTTTACCCTCCATCCAAAAAGGGAGACCCCTACGAATGAGCAGAAGTAGCAATAGTAGCTGCGACAGTAGTAGTAGTAGTAATAGTTGTGGTAGTAGTAGTAGTAGTTGTCGCAGTAGCAATAGCACCAGCAATAGTAGTAGCGGCAAAAGTAGTTGTAGTACTACTAGTAGTTGTTGTTGTAGCAGCAGCCATAGTTGTCATAATAGTAGTATTAGTAGGAGTAGCAGTAGTACTAGTAGTAGTAACAGTGACAGTAGTGGTAGAAGTAGTAGAAGCAACCGTAGCAGTAGCACCAGTAGCAACAGTACTAGTGGTTGTAGTAAGAGCAGTTGTATTGGAAGTTGTAGTCATAGCAAGAGTAGTAGTATTAGCAACAGTAGTTAAAGTAGTAGTAGCCGTAGTACTAGTTGTGGTTACAGTAGCAGTAGCAGTAGTAGAAGTAGTAGTAGTAGTAGTATTACTATTTGTAGCAGTAGAAGCGGCAGTAGTAGTAGCAATTATACTATTAGGAGTTGCAGTAGTAGTAGTAGTATGAGAAGTAGTTGGAGTAGCAGTAGAAGTTGTAGTAGTAGTTGTAGTACCAGTAGTAGTAGTAGTACCAGAGGCAGTAGTTATTGTTGTGGTACTAGTAGGTGTAGCAGCAGTAGTAGTAGTAGCAACATTAGTCATAGTAGTAGTTGTAGTTGTAGGAGAAGAAGTAGTACCAGTAGTGGTGGTGGTAGTAGTAGTAGTAGTAATAATAGTAGTAGTAGTAGTAGCAGTAGCAGCAGCAGTAGTAGCAGTAGTAGTAGCCATAGCAAATGTAGCAGTAGTACTAGTACTTGTAGCGGAAGTAGAATGAGTAGTAGTAGTTATTATTATTATAGTAGTAGTAATTGTAGTAGCAGTAGCAGTAGTAGTAGTTGTAGTGGTAATAGTAGTTGTAGTAGTAGGAGCGGTAGTAGTTGTAGTTGTTGTTGTTGTTGTAATATTAGTAGCAGTAGCAGTATTAGCAGCAGTCATAGTACCGGTAGCAGAAGTTGCCGTTTTTGGAGTAGTAGTAGTAGAAGTAGCAGTAGAAGCAATAGTAGCAGTAGTTGTAGTTGTGGTGGTAGAAGTAGTAGTAGTAGCAGTAGTCGCTATAGTAGCAGTAGTAGTAGGGGCAGTAGTAGCAGTAGTAGTGACAGTATAAGTAGCTGCCATTGTAATTGTTATAATTGTGGTAGGAAAAGTAGTAGTAGCAGCTGTAGTTGTTGTTATAGTAGCAGTAGTAGTAGTAGTTGCAGTAGTAATTGTAGTAGGAATAGTGGTAGTAGTAGTAGTAGTAGTAATAATAGTAGCAGTAGTAGTAGTAGCAGCAGCAACAGTAGCAATAGGAACAGCAGTAGTCGCAGTAGTAGTAGTAGTAATAGTAGCAGTAGTCGTAGTAGCAGAAGTAGTAGTAGTAGTTGTAGTAATAGTTGTAGTAATAGTAGTATTAGTAATAGTAGTAGTAGGAGTAGCAGTAGTATCACTAGTAGTAGTAGTAGAATTGGTAGCAGCAGTAGCAGTAGCAGTAGCAATATTAGTAAGTATAGTAGTACTAGCATTAGTAGAAGTAGTAGTTACAGCAGTAGCAATAGCAATATTTGTAGGTGTAGTAGTAGTAGTAGCAACAGTAATAGTAGCAATAGTAGTAGTCACAGTCGGAGTAGTAATAGTAGTAGCAACAGTTGTAGTAGAAATAGTTGTCATAGCAGTAGCAGTAGTAGTAGTGGTAGCAGTAATAGCGACAGTAGCAGCAGTTGCAATAGCAATAGTAGTAGATATGGTATTTGTAGCATTAGTAGTAGTAATAGCATGAGTGGTAGTAGTAGTTGCAGTAGGAGTAGTAGTAGTTTTTGTGGTAGTTGTACAAGGAGTTGTTGTAGTTGTTGTAGTAGCAATAGTAGCCGTAATAGTAGTAGCAGTAGAGCAGCAGTAGAAGCAGCAGTAGTTAAAGTACTAGTAGAAGTAGTACTAGTAGCAATAGAGTTGTGGTAGTAGTAGTGGTGGTCGCAATAGAAGCAGTAGTAGTAGTAGTAGTAAAAGATGTAGCAGTAGCAGTAGTAGTTGCTGTAGTAGTAGTTGTAGTAGTAGTAGTAGTAAGAGAAGTAATAGTAGCAGTAGTAGTACTAGGAGTAGTTGTAGTAGTAATAGTAGTAATGTCGTGGCAGTTTTGTTGATGCTCCTACAATAGTTGAAGTAGTTTTTGTAGTTTTCATAGTAGTAGTAGTTGTTGTAGTAGTTGTAGTTGTAGTAGTAGTTATAGTAGTAGTAGCAGTAGTTGCAGTAGTACTAGTAGTTGTTGTTGTTATAGAAGCAGAAACAATAGTAGCAGTAGTTGTTATAGTAGGTTTTGTAGCAGTGGTAATAGCAATAATTGTAGTAGTAGTAGAAGTAGTAGTAGTAGTCGTCGTTCTTGTACTAGTTGTGTTGGTAGTAGCAGAAGTAGTAGCCACAGCAGTAGCCGCAGTAGTGATAGTAGCAGCAGTAGTAGGAATAGTAGCGATTATAGCAGTGGTAGTAGTTGTAGTAACCATTGTCGCAGTAGACTTAGTAGTAGCAATAGTAGCGATACTACCAATTATAGTAGTAGTAATAGTAGTAGTGGTATTATTTGTACTAGTAGTATCTGTACTCATAGTACTAGAAGTAATAGTAGTAGTTGGGAAAGTCGAGTAGTAGTAGTAGTAGTGATTGTAGTAGTAGTAGTAGTGGAAGTAGTAGTCGTTATAATAGTAGCAGTAGTAGTAGTAGGAGAAATAGAGTAGTAGCAGTAGCAATAGTCAAAGTAGCAGTAGTTGTATTAGTAGTAGTGGTGGTTTTAGCAGAAGTAGTAGTAGCAGTAGGAGTAGTAGTAGCAGAAAGAGAAGTAGTAGTAGTACTAATAGTAGCAGTTGTTGTAGTAGTAGTAGTAATAGTAGTTGTTGTTGTAGAGAAGTAGTATAAGTAGTAATAGTAGTAGCAGTAATAGTACTAGCACTATTTGTAGTAGTAGCAGTAGTAGTAGTTATCACAATTGTAGTAGTAGTAGTAGTAGTAGCAATCGAAGTAGTAGAAGTAGTAGCAGAAGTAGTAGTAGCGGTAGTAGTAGTAGTGATTGTAATAGCAGTAGTGGTAGCAGTAGTAGCAGTGGTAGTAATAGCAACAGTTGTAGCAGTGGCTGAAGAGTAAGCAATAGTAGTAGCAGTAGTAGTTGTTGTAGTAGTAGTAGCAGAATTATTGGCAGGTGTAGTAGCAGTAGCACCAGCAGCGGCAGTAGTAGTAGTAGCAGAAGTAGTAGTAGCAGTAGTAGTCGTAACAATGGTAGTAGTAGTAGTAGAAGTTATAGGAGTAGTCATAGTAGTAGCAACAATAACATTAGTAGTAGTAGTTGTAGTAATAGTAGTAGTTGTTGTTGTTGTAGTAGTAGTAGTAGGAATAGTAGTGGTAGTAGGAATCGTAGTAGTAGTAGTAGTAGTATGAGTTGTAGTAGGAGTAATCGTAGGAGTAGTAGTGGTGGTAGGGGTAGGAACTTTGGCTATAGTAGCAGGAGTTGTAATAGTAGTAGCTGTAGTAGTATTAGCAGTAGTAGTAGTAGTAGTCATATTAGTATTAGAACTATTTGCAGTAGTACTACTAGTAGTAGTAGTAATAGAAGCAATAGTAGTAGTAGTAGAAGTAGTTGTAGTAGTACCAGTAGTAATCGAAACAAAACAAGCAGTAGTAGCAGCTGTTGTAGTAGCAAAAGTAGTAGTCGAAAAACTAGTTGGAGTAGTAGCAGTAGTAGCAGCAATAGTACTTGTAGTAGTAGTAGTAGTAGCAGTAGTAGCCACAGTAGTTGCAGTAGTGGTAGTGCTAGTAGCAGCAGTAGCAGAAGTAGTAGTGGTACTAGTGGTAGTATTAGTAGAAGTAGAAGTAGTAGTATTATTAGTAGTAATAGTAGTACTTCGAGTAGCAGCAACAGTAGTAGTAGTTGTACTAGGCGTAATAGCAGTAGTAGCTGTAGTAGCAGAAGTAGCAATAGTATCAATAAAAATAGTAAGATATGTAGTTGAAGCAATAGTAGTGTTGGTAATAGTAGAAACAGATGTAGTAGTAGCTGTAGAACTAATAGTTTTAGAAGTAGTAGTTGTTGTTGTAGCAGTAGTAACAGTAGTAGTAGTAGTAGTTACAGTAGCGGTAGTAGATGTAATAGTAGTTGTACCCGTAGAAGTTCTAGGAGGAGTAGTAGTAGTGGTACTAGTAGTAGTAGTAGTAACAACATTAGTAGTAGTAGTATTAGTAGTAGCAGTTGTTGTAGCAGCAACAACCGCAACAGCAGTAGTAGTAGCAATAGCAGTAGTAGGAGTGGTAGTTGCATTAGTAGTATTAGCTGTAGTAGTACTAGTCGTAGTAGAAGTAGTAGTAGTTGTTGTAGTGGTAATAGTAGCACTTGTAGCGATAGTAGCAGTAGTAGCAGTAGTAGTAATAGCAGTAGTAGCCTCAGCAGTGATAGTATCAGTAGCAGTAGCAGTAGTAGTAGTAGTAGAAGCTATAGTAGTAGTTGTAGTAACAATAGCAGCAATAGTAGTAGTCGTAGTAGGAGCAGCAGTAGTAGTAGTAGTAGTAGTACGAGTATTAGTAGTAGCAGCAGCAGTAGTAGTAGCAGCAGCAGTAGTAGCAACAGCAGCAGCAGCAGCAGTAGCAGCAGCAGCAGCAATAGCAGTAGTATTAGAAGTAGCTATATTGGTAGTAGTTATAGTAGTAGTAGTAGTAGTGGCAGTAGTAGTGGCAAAAGTCATAGTAGCAGCAGTAGCAGGAGTTGTAGGAGTAGTAGGAGTAGTAGTAGTTGGAGTGGTAGGAGAAGTTGGATTAGTGGGAGTAGTAGGAGTAGTCGCAGTACGAGGAGTAGTAGGTGTAGTAGGAGGAGTAGTAGTAGGAGTAGTAGGGGTAGTAGTAGTCGCAGTACGAGGAGTAGTAGGAGTAGTAGGAGTAGTAGTAGTAATAGTAGTAGATGTAGTAGTGTTCGTAGTCGTAGTAGTAGTATTAGTAGGAGCAGTAGTAATAATAGTAGTAGTAGTAGTTATTATTGCTGTTGTTGTTGTTGTAGGAATAGTAGTGGTGGCGGTGGCGGCGGTGGTGGAGGTAGTAGTAGTGGTGGTGGTGGTGGTGGTAGTAGTTGTAGTAGTATTAGTAGTAGTAGTTGTAGTAGTGGTAATTGGAGCGTTAGTAACAGTAGTTGCTGTTGTCATAGTAGAAGTAGGAGTAGTAGTAGCTGTAGTAGAACTAGTAGTAGTAGTTTTAGTAGTAGTAGTAATAGTAGTAGTAATAGTAGTATTAGTAGTAGTTGTTGTAGCAGTAGTAGTAGCAGTAATAGGAACAGCAGTAGTAGAAGGAGCAGAAGAAGTAGTAGTTGGAGTAGTAGTAGTAGTAGGAGTAGTAGTAGGAGTAGTAGTTGTGGTTGGGCTAGGATACGTAGTTGTAGTAGTAGCTGTAGAAGTAGAAGTAGTAGTAGTTGTAGTAGTAGTAACTGTAGTATTAGCAGGAGCAGTAGTAGTACTTTTAGTACTAGTAGTAGAGTATTTGCATTAGTAATAGTAGTAGTAGTAGTAGTAGAAGCAGCAGTAGTAGTAGCAGAAGTAGTAGCAGTTGTACTAGTAGTAGTAGTAGTAGCAGTAGTACTAGTAGTAGTAGGAGCAATACTAACAGTAGTAACAGTAGTAGTATTGGCAATAGTAGCAGTAGGAGTAGTAGTAGTGGTAGTAGCAATAGTAGTAGTAGTAGCTAAAGTAGTAGAAGTAGTAGTCGTAGTATTGTTAGTAGTAGCAGTAGCAGTAGTAGCAGCAACAACAGATGTAATAGTAGTACATGTAGTAGTAGTAGTATTAGGAGTAATAGCAGAAGTAGCAGTAGCAACAATGACAATATTAGGAGTAGTAGATGCACTTGTAGTAGTAGTAGTAGTAGTAGTAGCAGTAGTAGTAATAGTAGTAGTAGTAACAATAGTAGTAGTGGTAGTAGTAGTAGTTACAGCAGCCGTAATAGATGCAATAGTAGTTGTATCAGTCGATGTGGTACGAGAAGTAGTAGTGGTAGTAGTAATATCTATATTAGTAAAAGTAGTAGTAGTAGCCATTGTAGTGGTAACAGTTAGGGAAGTAGTATTAGTAGCAGTAGTTGAAGCAGTTATAGTTGTAGCAGTAGTAGTAGCAGTAATAGTAGTAGTAGAATTGGTAGCTGTAGTCATAGAAGTAGCAGTTGTAGTTGGGGTTGTAGCAATAGTAGTACTAGGCAAGGTAGTTGCAGTAGTAGTAGAAGTAGTAGCAGTAATAGTACAAGTAGTAGTGGAAGTAGTAGGAGTAGTAGTAGTTGTAGCCGTAGAGGTAGTCATACTAGTATTCGAAGTAGAAGTAGCAAAAGTAGCAACAACAGCAGCAGCAGCAGCAGCAGTAGGAGCAGTAGGAGTCAGAGTTGTAGCATTAGTAGTAGGAGATACTTCCACAACTACTACTGCTACTACTACAACTACTATTACTACTACTGCTACTACTACTAATACTGCTACAACAACTCCTACTACTCCTACTACAGCTACTGCTATTCAATATCTACCACTTCTAGTACTACTACTACTATTGCTGCTGCTGCTACCATTACTGCTGCTACTATTATTGTTGTTGCTCAACTACTACTGTTATTATTGCTACTACTAAAACTACAACTGCTACTACTACTATTACTACTACTACTACCACTACTACTTCTATGACTGCTTCTATTGCTTCTATGCTACTACTATTACTACATCTGCTTCTGCTACTATTACTACATCTGCTTCTGCTACAGCTACTACTGCTACTTCCACTACTTCTACACTACTACTACTACTAGTACTACTACTACTTTGGCTACTGCATCTGCTACTACAACTAGTATTAATACAACTAATACTAGCACGAACACTACTACTACTACTTCTACAATAACAACAACTACTGCTATTACCACTACTACTACTACTACTACTAATACTACTACAACTACTACTACTCCAACTCCTTTTAGAACAACAACTACTACTACTTCACCTACGACTTCTGCTACCGCTACCACTACAATTACAACTACTACTATTACTACTACTACTACTGCTACTGCTGCTGCTGTTACAACATCTACTTCTAATACTACTCCCACTTCAATTACTATTGCAACTACTACTGCTACTTCTCCTACTACTACTACTACTACTACTACTTCTAATTCTCTAACTACTACTACTACCACTACTACTACTACTACTACATCTACAACTTCTACTACTCCAACTCCTACTTTTATAACAACAACAACAACAACTCCTCCTATGACTTCTACTACTACTACCACTACAATTACAACTACTACTTTTACTACTACTACTACTACTACAAATACTACTACTACTATTACTACTACTACTAATACTACTATTGCTATTACTATTACTACTACTACTGCCACTTCTTCTCCACCTCCTCCTACTACTACTACTGCAACAACAACAACTACTGGTACTAGTACAACAACAACAATAACAACAGCAACTACTACTACAACTACTACTGCAACTGCTACTAATACTACTACTTCTGCAACAACTACTACAACTTCTTCTACTTCAACTACTAATACTACTGCTAATACTACAACTTCTATTACAACTAAAACTACTACTATCACTAGTACTACTACTAGTCCAACAACTACTACAACAACTACTACTGCTACTACTTCTTATACAACTCCTACTACTACTACTACTACTGCTACAATTACTACTTTTGCTACTATTACCACAACTACTACTACCACAACTATTACTGCTACTCCTTCTACTACTGTGACTACTGCTACAACTACGACTAGTACTACCTATACTACTGCTACTCCTCCAACTCCAAATCCTACTCCAACTAATACAACAACAACAACTACTACTACTACTATTGCAATTACTACTAACAGCTAATACTCCTACTTCTACTTCTGCTATAAGAAATATTACTAATACTACTGCTATTTCTACTACTACTACAACAACAACAACTACTACTACTACTTCTACTCTTGCAACTACTACTACTACTGCTACCACTTCTACTACGACTACTACTATTACTACTACTGCTGCTGCTACTTTTTCTACAATTATTACTACTACTACTACGTCTACAACTACTACTACTCCTACCCCTACTATTACAACTACTGCTACTACTACTAATCCAACTACAACAAGTACAATTACAACTACTACTATTACTACTGTAAATAGTATTACTACTAATACTACTCCTATTGCTGTTACTACTACAAGAACTGCTACTTCTTCTACTACTACCACTACTATTGTTGTTATTACTACTACTATTGCTACAAATACTACTATTGTTGCTGCTGCTGGTACTACTACTGCAACTACGACAATTTCAACGACTACTTTGACTACTACTATTACTACTACTTCTACTACAACTACTACTACAAGTACAAGTACCACACTACTATTGCTACTGGTACTTCTACGACTACTACTACTGCTTCCACTACTTCTACTACTACTATTACTACTTCTGCTACTGCTACTACTACTATACAACAACAACTACTGCTACTGCTACTGCTACTACACTACTACTACTACTTCAACTACAACTATAACAGCTACTACTACTACTAGTACTACTTTGGCTACTACAACAACGACTACTACTAGGAAAAACAATACGACTACAACTGCTATAATAACTACGACTACTGCTACTCTTCTTCTTCTTTCTTCTTCTTCTTCTTCTTTCTACTACTACTACTAACTACTACTGCTGCTGCTGATGCTAGCTGCTCTCTACTACTAACTAACTACTAACTACTAATACTACTACTACCTTCTTCTTCTACTATAACTACTGCTACTACTAAACTACTCTTACTACTACCACTATAATTACAACAACTACTACTACAAATACTACTACTTCTATTACTACTCCTACGACGAAATACTACTCCTACAACTATTACTACTCTACTACCGCTACTTTTTTTCTACTACTACTACTACTACTACTAATGCTACACTACTACTACTACTGCAACTACTACTACTCCGACTACACTACTCACTACTACACAACTACTAATACTAATATTACTACAACTACTGCTACTGCTACTACTACTACTACTACTACTACTACTACTACTACTACTACTAGTGTCGCTACTCCTTTTGCTACTACTTCCCCTAATACTATTACAACTACTACAACTTCTACTACTTCAGCTACTAATACCAATACTAATACTAATACTTTTGTTACTACTACAACTACTACTACTACTCTAACTACTACTACTACAACTACTGCTACAACTACTACTGCTGCTATTACTACTACCACTACTACTACTTCTTCTTCTTCATTTACTACTACTACTACTACTACTACAACTTCTACTACTACAATTGCTACTATTACTTCTACCATTGCTATTTCTCCTACAACTACAATAACTAATACGATTACTACTACAACTACTACTATTACAACTATAACTACTACTACTACTGCGGCTACTGCAACAACCACTAATAGTACTATGTATACTATTGCTACTCCTACTCTAACTCCTACTCCAACTCCTGCTACAACAACAACTTGTACTACTACAACTACCACTATTATTGCTCCTGCAACTTCTACTACTGTTACTACTACTACAACTGCCACTATGATTACTGTTGCGACCACTATTATTTCTACTACTACTACTATTACTACCAACACTACTATAGCTACACCTACTACTACTCCTACTGCTACTACTACTTCTACTATTGCTACTAGTACAACTAGTACTGCTACTTCTACTACTAATACTGCTACTACTACTACTATTACTGCTACTACTACTATAGCTACTACTACAACCACGACTACTACTATAACTACTTCTACTGCTGGTACTAATGCTACTGCTACTACTGCAACAACAACTGCTACTACTACTACTTCAGCTACTATTACTACAACTACTACTGCTAATACTACTACTAATACTACTACTACTACACTACTATTGCTACTATTACAACTACTGCTACTGCTACTACGACTATTACAACTACTTGTCCTACTACTTCACTTACAATAACTACAACTACGACTACTCACACTATTGTGACAACAACTACTATTACTACTGCTGTTGCTACTCCTACTACTCCTACTATTACTACTGCAGCTACTACAACTACTACAACTACTACTAACTACTACTACTACTACAGCCACTACTACTACAACTGCTACTGCTACTATAGCTACTGGAACTGCTATAGCTACTGCTGCTATTACTACTACTGCTGCTGCAACTACTATTACTACTACTACAATAATAACTACTACTACTATACTACGACTACTAGCAATACTACTACAACTACTGCTATTGCTGCCACTACTATGACTTCTCTTATGACTACTCATACTGCTGCTGCTACTAGTACATCTACTACTATTACTGCTACAACCATTACTGCTACCAATATAACTACTGCAGCTACTACTCCTACTACTAATCCTATAACAACTACTACTTCAACTAGTGCTACTACTATTGTTGTTGATGCTACTACAATTGCCACTATCACTACTATTGCTTCTACTACTACTACTGCTGCTACAACAACTACTACTTCTTCTACTGCTACTTCTATAGCTATTACTACTACTACAGCTACTACTACTGCTGCTGCTACTACTACAACTAATACTACTTCCACTACTATCAAACTACTACTAGTGCTGCTACTCCTAATGCTTCTACTACTGCCACTACTACTACTACTACCACTACTACTACTACTGGTTCAACTACTCCTACTCCTACTACTCATACTACTTCTGCTACTATGACTTCTCTTACTACTACTACAGCAACTACTTCTACTACTACTACTGGTTTTATAATTCCTACAACTACTCCAGCTACTATAGCTACTACTATGGCTACTACTACTCGCACTTCTACTCCTAGTACTACTACTACTGCTACAACTACCAATACTACAACAACAACTACTACTACTACTACTTCTACTACTACTACTACTACCACCACCATTACTACTACCATTATTACTATTGCTACTACTGCTGCAACTACTACTAGGAATACTTTGACTACTACTTTTGCTACTACTACAATAATAAAAATAATAATTACTACTACTACGACCTAAAATACTACTGCTGCTACTACTACTCCTCCTACGACTACTTCTACAACTACTGCTACTACTACTCCTGCTACTCCTACTACTGCTATGGCAACTACTACTACTGCTACTATTCATCCTACTACTCCTACTACTATGACAATTACCACTACTACAGCTACTCCTACTCCTACTGCTATAATAACTACTACTGCTACTATTATTTCCACTACCTCTACTACTACTGCTACTACTACTAGTAGTAGTATAACTACTGCTACTTCTGCTATTACTATTGCTACTACTACTATTATTATTGCTGTAACTACTCCTACTACTACTACCACTACAACTGCTACTACTACTGCTATTGCTACAACTACAACTTCTACAACTACTACTATAGTACTACTGCTACTATTGCTACTACTGTTATTACTGCTTCCATTCCTACTACTAGTCATACTACAATAATTGCTAGTACTCCTAATAATCATCTACTGCTACCTCCACTACTACTACAACTGCCGTGTCTCATAATGCCAATCCTACAACAACAACTACTACTACTACAACAACTACTGCTACAACAATTACTATCACTACTACTTCAACTACACCTCCTAATACAATAACTGCTACAACTGCTACTACTACTGCTACTATTACTATAACTTCTACCACTACGACTGCTATTACTATTACTACTACTACAATAACTACTACTACTACTCTCACTCCTAATACTGCTACAATTACTACTACTCCTACTGCTATACTTGTGGTAGTAGTTGTAGAAGTGGTAGTAGTATTCAAAGTAGTAGAAGTAGTAGTAGTAGCTATAGTAGTAGTAGTTGTTGGACTTATAGTAGTAGTGGTAGTAGTGGTAGGAGTCATTGTACAAATTGGACTTGCAGTAGTAGTAGTAGTAGTAGTAGTAGTACTAGCAGCAGCAATAATAATAGTAGTAGTAGTAGTAGTATTAGTAGTAGTAGTTGTAGTAGTAGTAGCTATAGTAGTATTAGTAGAAGTAGTAGTATTCGTAGTAGTAGTATTAGTAGTAGTTATAGTTGAAGTAGTAGTAGAAGTAGTTGTATTAGTAGTAGCAGTAGTAGTATTAGTAGTAGTAGTCATTGAAGTACAAGTAGTAGTCATAGTAGTAGTAGTGGTAGCAGTAATAGTAGTAGCAGTAGTAGCTATAGTAGTTGTAGTGTAGTAGTCATAGTAGTAGTAGCAGTTATTGTTTTAGCAATTAGACTAGCAGCATCAACAACATTAGTTGTAGTAGTATAAGTACTAGTGATAGGAGTAGTAGTTGTTGTAGTAGTAATAGTTGTAGTAGCAGAAGTAGTAATACTAATACTTGTAGTAGTAGTAGTACTAATTATAGTGGTTTCAACTATAGTATGTGTAGCAGTAGGAGTGACATTTGTATTAGCAATTGTAGTAGAAGAAGTAGTAGCAGTAGCAGCGGCGACAGTAGCAGTAGTAATACCAGTAGTAGAAATAGGTGTAGTAGAAGTAGCATTTGTACAAGGAGTGGACGTGTTCATATTAGTACTAGTAGCAGTAGCAGTAACAGCAGTGGCAGTAGTGGTAGTAGTAGCAGCGGCGGCAATAGTAGTGGTAGCAGTAATAGCAGCAGCAGTAGTAGTAGTTGCAGTAGGAGTGCTAGGAGTAATAGTATTAGTAGTAGTAGTAACAGTAGTAATAGAATTAGTAGTGTCAGTAGTAGTATTAGTTGTTGTTGTTGTAGTGGTAGTAGTATTAGTAGTGTTAGTGTTAGTCGTAGTAGTCCCTGTAGTAGGACTAAGTATAGTAGTCCCCTTATGGCCCGTCGTAGGCAGTAGAAGGAGATACTCCTCGTAGTCTAGTCGTCATCGAGTAGTACAGTCGTGCGTAGTATTAGTAGCAGTGGTAGGAGCAGCATCAACAGCAAT
>RXID01013130.1:40000-45086 GCA_005019695.1 Trichopus zeylanicus subsp. travancoricus
AGTAGTAGTAGTAGTAGTTGATGTAGTAATTATTGTTGTTGCAGTTGTAGTTTTAGCAAAAGTTATAGTTGGAATAGTAGTTGGAGTAGGAGTTGGAGTAGGAGTCATAGTAGTAGTAGCAATAGTAGCCGTAATAGTCATACCAGTAGTTGGAGTAGTAGTTGTAGTAGTAGAAATATTTGTTGTTGTAGTTGTAGAAGTAGTAGTAGTAGTAGTAGTAACCGGAGTAGTAGTAGTAGTGGTAGTTGCAATCGTAGTAGTTAGAGTAGTAGTAGTAGAAGGAGTAGTTGTTGTCGTAGTAGGAGTAGTAGAGGTAGTAGACGTAATAGTAGTAGCTATAGTAGTAGCAATAGGAGGAGGAGGAGGAGGAGGAGGAGGAGGAGGAGGAGGAGGAGTAGTAGTAGTAGTAGTAGTAGTACTAGTAGTGTTAGTAGTAGTAGCAATAGTAGTAGCAGTAGCAGTTGTAGTAGCAGTCATCATTGTAATAGTGGTAGTAGTAGTAGGAGTGGTAGTTGAAGTAGTACAAGTAATAGTAATCGTAGTAGCAGTAGTAGTAGTGGTTGTGGTAGTAGTAGTAGCAGTGGGAGTTGTTGTAGTAGTTGTAGTATAAGTAGTAGGAGAATTGCTAATAGTTGTAGTAGTAGTAGTAGTGGAAGTAGTAGTAGTAGTAGCAGTATAAGTTGTAGTGATAGTGCTACTAGTAGTAGTAGTGGTTGTTATTGTTGTTGTGTTAGCAGTAGTAGTAGTAGCATTAGTAGTAGTAGCAATTGGAATAGTAGGAGTTGTATTAGAAGTAGCAATTACAGCAGTAGTAGTAGCACTATTAGTAGTAGTAAAAGAAAAAGTAGTAGTAGTAGTAGTAGTTGCAGTGGTAGATGTAGTAGTAATAGTAGTCATAGTGGTAATAGTTGTAATAGTAGTAGTGGTAGTAGCAATAGTAGTAGTAGTAGTAGCTACAGTTTTGGTAGCAAAATTAGTAGTTGTAAGAGTTGTAGTTGTAGCAGCTATAGTAGCAACAGTAGTAGCAGTAGTTGTAATAGTACTAGTAGTAGTAGCTGCTGCAGCAGTAGTCGTAGTGGTAACAGCAGCAGCAGCAGCAAGAGTAGTAGTAGTAGAACTAGTAGTACTAGTAGTAGTTGTAGTAATGGAAGTACTAGTAGCAATAGTAGCAGCAACAATACTTGCAATAGTGGTATTAACTGAAGTAGTAGCAATAGTACTAGTTGTAGCAGTAGCAGTAGTACTAGTAGTAGTGCTAGTTGTAGTACTAGTAGTAGAAGCTGTAGTAACAGTAGAGCAGAAGTAGTAGCGGTAGTATTATTAGTCGGAGAAGTAATACGAATATTAGTAGTAGCAGCAGCAGCAGCAAAAGTAGTAGCAGCAGGAGTAGTAGTAGTAGTAGTAGCAGTAGGAGCAGCAGTTGTAGTAGAAGTAGCAGTAGTAGTAGTAGTTGCCGCAATAGTAATAGCAGTGGTGCTAGTTGCATTTGTATTAGTAGTAGTAATAGTAGTAGTAGTAGTAGTAGTACTAGTAGTAGGTGTTGTAGTTGTAGTAGTAGTAGCAACAACTGTAGTAGTTGTAGCAGTAGCCATAGTAGCAGAAGTAGCAGCAATTGTAGTGGTAGTTACATCAACAGTAGTAATAATACTACTAGTAGTAGTAGTTGTTGTTGTAGCAGCAGTACTAGTAATAGTAGTCGTAGTGCTAGTAATAGTAGTAGCTATAGTAGTAGTAGTAGTAACAGAAGTTGTGGTTGTAGAAGTTTGAGTAGCAATAGTAGTTGTGGAAGCAGAAGCAGTAGTACTAGAAGTAGATTTAGTAGCACTAGTAGGGAAAGACATAGTGGTGGGTGTAGTGATCGTAGTAGTAGTAGTAGTTGTTGTGGTAGTATTAGCATAAATTGTAGTTGGAATAGTAGTAGTAGTAGTAGTAATAGTAGTAGTAGGTTCAGTAATAGTCAAACTAGTAGTTGGAGTTGTTAGTATTGTTAGTAGTAGTAGTAGTAGTAGTAGCCGTAGTAGTAGTAGCTGTATTAGTAGTAGAAGTAGAAGTCGTAGCAGTAGTAGAAGTAGCAGCAGGAGTAACAGTAGTAGAAGTAGGAGTAGTAGTAGTAGGTGTACTGGCAGTAGTAGTAGTAGTAGTAGTAGCAGAAGGAGGAGGAGTAGTAGTAGAAGTAGTAGCGGTAGTAGTGGTACTAGTAGTGGTAGGAGTTGTAGTAGTAGTAGCAGTAGTTGTAGTAGTAGTATTAGTAGTAGTAGCAGTTGTAGGAATAGGTGTAGTCATAGTTGTAGTAGTGGTAGTAACAATAGCAGCAGTACTATTATTTGTAGTACATGTAGGGGTAATAGAATTAGTAGTAGTAGTAGTAGTAGTAGCAGTTGTTGTTGTTGTTGTAGTAGTAGTAGCAGTAGCAGTAGTAGGATTTGGTGTAGTAGTAGTAGGAGGAGGAGGAGGAATGGTAGTGGTAGTATTCGTAGGGTAGGAGTGTGAGTGGTATTAGGTGTAGTAGTAGTAGCAACAGTAGTAGTAGCAGGAGTGGCCATAATTGCAGTAGTGGTTGTAGCAGACATAGTAGGTGTAGTAGTTGTGGCATTCATAGTAGCTGTTGTAGTAGGAATAGCGGTAGCTATTGGGATAGTAATTGTAGTAGTAATAGTAGCAATAGTAGTAGTAGTATTTGTAGCATTAGTAGTAGTAGTAGTAGTAGTAATAGCAGTAGGAGTAGTAGTACTACTTGTAGTAGTAGAAGAAGTTGCAGTAGTTGTGTCACAGTAGCAGCAACAGTAGTAGGAGTAAAAGTAGTAGTATTAGTAGTAGTAGCGGTTGTAGTAGTAGTAGTAGCGGTTGTAATAGTAGTATTAGTTGTTGTAGTGGTAGAAGTATTAATGGTTGTCATTGTAGTAGTAGTAGCAGAAGCAATAGTAGTAGTAGTAGTCGATGCAGCAACAATAGTAGTAGTACAATTAGTAGTCATTGTAGTACTAGTAGTTGTAGCAGTAGGAGTAGTAGAAGTTGTAGTACTAGTACTAGTAGTAGTAGCAGTAGTAGTAGTAGCAGTAGTAGTAGTAATGGAAGTAGGAGCAATAGTAGTAATAGTAGGAGTTGCAGCCGCAGCAGCAGTAGTGGCAGTACCTGTATTAGTTGTAGTAGTAGTAGAAGTAGTAGTAGTACTAGTAGTAGTAGCTGTAGTAGTTATAACAATAGTAGTTGAAGTAGTAGTAGCAGCAGCAGTCGCAAAAGTAGTAGTAGTAGTATTAGTACAAGTAGCAGTAGTTGTAATAGGAGTTGGTGTAGGAGAGGTAGTAATACTACTAGTAGTAGTAAAAGCAGTAGTAGTGTTACAAGTAGTTATATTAGTAGTTATCATTAGATCAGTATAAGTGGTAGTAGTACTAGTAGTTGTTGTACTAGTAGTAGTTATTGTAATAGGAGTTGGTGTAGGTTGGGGGTAGTAGTAGGAGCAGTGGTAGTAGTAGTAGCAATAGTAGTAGGAGTAATAATAGTATTAGTAGGAGTAGTAGGAGTAGATATAGAAGTAGTAGCTATAGTAGCAGAAATATTAGCACAAGAAGTAGTAGCAAGAGTAGCAGTAGAAGTAGTAGCAGTAGTAGTTGTAGTATTAGTGATAATGGCAGTACTAATCGTAGCAATAGTAGTAGTAATAATAGTAGTAATTGCAGTAGAGTAGCAGTAGTAGCTGCAGTTGTAGTAGTAGTAGTGGTAGTAGTAGTAGTACTTGTAGCAGTAGTAGAAGCAATTGTAGTACTAGTTGCAGTAGTGGTAGTACAAGTACTAGTAGTAGTAGTAGTAGTAGTAGTAGTAGTAGTAGTAATAGTTGTTGTAGTAATAGAAGTTGGTGTAGGAGTTATAGTAATCATAGAAGTAGGGGTAGTAGAAGTAGCAATAAAATTAGTATCAGTAGTAGCAATAATTGTCGCAGAAGCAGTGGTAGTTGCAATTATTGTAGTAGTAGTAGTAGTAATAAGAGTAGTAGGAGCATTAGGTGTAGTAGTAGTAGTGGTTGTAATAGGAGTGGAAGTAGTACTATTTGTAGTAATAGGTATAGTAGTTGTAGTAGTAGTAGCAACAGAAGTAGTAGTAATAGTTAGAGTTGTATTAGGACTATTAGTAGTAATAGGTATAGTAGTAGTAGTAGTAGTAGTAGTAGTATTAGCAATAATTGGTATAGTAGTAGTCGTACTAGTAGCAACAGAAGCTATAGTAGTCATAGTAGTAATAGTAGTGGTGGGAGTAGTAGTAGTAGTAGCATTTGTAGTAGTAGTACTATTAGTAGTAGTAGTAGTAGTAGTAGTAGTGGTAGTAGTAGCAGTAGTAGTAGCAGTAGTAGTTGTAGTAGTAGTAGTAGTACTAATGCAGCAGTTGTAGTTGTAGTAGTAGGTGTAGTAGTTGTAGAAATAGTAGTAATAGTCGGAGTAGAAGTAGTACTAGTTATAGTAGTTGTTGTAGTAGTAGTTGTTGTTGTTGTTGTAGTAGCAATAGTAGTAGTAGTAGTAGCAGTAGTAGTATGAGTAGTAATAGTAGTAGTAGTTGTTGTTGTAATATTACTTGCAGCAGTACTAGCAGTAGTATGAGTAGGAGTACGAGTAGGAGTAAGGGCCATAGTAGCA
The DNA here is from genome assembly GCA_005019695.1 of Trichopus zeylanicus subsp. travancoricus. Taxonomy (NCBI): domain Eukaryota; kingdom Viridiplantae; phylum Streptophyta; class Magnoliopsida; order Dioscoreales; family Dioscoreaceae; genus Trichopus; species Trichopus zeylanicus. The sequence continues at coordinate 44,629 of RXID01013130.1, forward strand.
GTTGTAGGAGTAGGAGTCGTTGTAGTAGTGGGAGGTGGAGGTGGAGGTGTAGGAGTAGTAGTAGTAGTTGTTGTTATTGTTGTAGAAGATGTAATATTAGTAGTAGTATTCATAGTACTAGTTGTTGTAGTATTAGTAGTATTAGTAGTAGTATGAGTAGTTTTAGTAGAAGTAGTATTAGTTGTATTAGTAGCAGTATTAGTAGTAGTAGTAAGAGTAGGAGTTGGAGTAATAGTAGTTGGAGTAGTGGTAATAGTAGTAGTAGTAGTACTTGTAGCAGTAGGAGTTGGATTAAGTGTAGAATCATTTCTACTTGTAATAGAAGTAGTAGTAGTAGTAGTAGCTATAATAGTAGCAGTTGTAGTAGTAGTGGTGGTGGTGCTAGTGTTAGTAGTAGTACCAATAGGAGTAGTAGTGGTAATAGAAGTAATAGTAGTAGCGGTAGCCGTAGTATCTGT
>RXID01013135.1:0-19733 GCA_005019695.1 Trichopus zeylanicus subsp. travancoricus
TTCTTGCAAAAGTCTCCTCATATAGCCCGAGCTGTTCGGGTTTTATCAAGAGGGCTCCTTTGTTCTGCTGTGCGGACGGTAGGGTCCACATTTTATTGAGGAAGCCTCTTCAAAAACTTCCTTTGTTCCGCTGCCCAGACTCCGTTGTTGTTCTAGATATTGCTGGAGTCGTGTTGGCCGTTGGCGAGTAACTTGGTGGTCCTGGTTCCATTGAAGCATCTGTGGGGGGCATGTATGGCCCGCTCGGAGATGTTGCCGAGGTTAGGGTATTTGTGTACAACCTCTCAGATAGCCTTATGGCTAGTTTTCGCAGGGCAGGGTAGTCCATCTCCGGTACTTCCTCTTCGATGCCTGCTACAATAGTAGCACTATGAGGGGGGACAATGTTTACCTTCCTCTTCATCTTTGCAGAAGGTAATGCTGGCTGGGTTCCTCCTCAGCAGGCTCTGTCTCATCATCTTCATTTCCCAATCAGTTTGGTTCGGAGCTGTGGTTGAGCCTATCCTTCAGCTGTTCTTGTAGACATTTTCCCGTAGTAGGATACTGGTATCCTCCAGTTCCTCACTTGCTTCTGCTTCCTTTTCTTTGAGCTTCTCAGAGTCTTTTTGCAGGCTTGCGCCTAGCTCTAATGCCTTGACTCTTTCTTTGTAGTAGCCCACCTCTTTCTCCAGCCGTTCAATTTCCCCTTCACACCTGTCTTGCATCAGCCTCTGGAACGGTTCTGGTGGAGCTGGTGTAACTGGGACCGCTGTCTTAAAGTAATAGGGTCCACATAGGTTACAGGCAGTAACCTTGCATTTGGGGCAATGAATCCTTGCCCGCTGCATTGTTTGGATCTTGCAACACACGCACTTTTCTTCTCGTGGCTGCACGAAGTCATTATGCTACCAAGAATGAGAACATTGTCCTTGGAAGTAAGGCAGCGTTACCTGAGGGCGATACCCTCCTTCTCCTTCTCCCAGAACACAAACTGCTTTCTCCTGCTCAGGTGGTTCGAGGGAGCTGTGCAGACTTTGGGTTGATAAAGAGGAGTGACGGTTCTTTTTGCGTTCTACTTCTTGCAGTTCTTGTAGATACTGCGCATTAAAAGGGATCTCCACATAGTTGGTGTTGTGAAAAGGCCTGTAATAAGAAGAGGTTAGAGGGTAATTGTCTCCTCTGGTGAAGTACTCCTCCGCTGGAGCCTCGTACTCATAGGATTGTTGGTAGCTTTGCTGGTCCTGATAACACCAATTGTAGTAGTCTTCCCGTGGGGTAGGCAGGTAGTCAGCCATCAGCCTTCAAGTACTAGTTCTCGGGCCTCCTGTTTTGAAAGGGGGGGCCTGCTGTCTAGGACTGCAGTTGTTAAAGTCCTCAGAGAAATCTCGAGCCTCGAGATCTCCTGTGTGCAAGCTTGATGCAGTTCGAAAAGTTTTCTTAAGTTCTTCTGATGCAATACAGGGTTTGTAGTAAATAACAGACAAGTTCTAAGCTAGTTGATTGGTGGAAACTTTTGTTACTAAAGCAAGGTCAAGATACTCAAGGCTAGAGGTTCGGGAACGTTCATACCCCTCCTGAATGGATTTTTCCCGTGCTTCAGACATATGGGCTAAAAGTTCACAGTTACCATAATTTCCCAAGGATAAATTCCCGTATTAGGTTAAACATGGCAATTCCTTACTGGATTAAAACAATGCTTCAGGATCATACAGGTGTGCCCTTGGGCGTACTCACGGCCACTCGCCTTCACTGCCAAGTTAGGACCTGTCCTTTTTCCTTACACAAAGCTCTTCACCCAGTCAGTAAAAACCATGCTTAATTCTAATCCGCAAATTACTACAAAGGAAAAGATAGCACTTATGAAATCTTAACACAAAATCTGAACACAGTAGTGTAAATCAGGATTTGGGTAATTACGACCCTTACCTCGCACTCTTGGCACCTTGACCTCTTGGGGGTTCTACTCCACCATATCTTTAGCTAGCTCTGATACCATGAAATCGACCTTCCTAACGCCGGCGATGCTCGCCGAAGTTTCCGAGGTCGCGGAAGCTCTTTTTCAAGGAGGAAAGTAGCAACAAGAAATAAGGAGAAGATATTGGAGAAACTCTCGGATTCTTATTGCAACTTCTCAAGTTTCTGCGTTTTCTAGGATTTCTGCGATGTTTATTTACAATGGAGGCGTGCCCATTATATAGAGGGCACGGTGATGTAAGCGCTCACATCAGCTGGTGGTATGAGCTAAGCGCTTACATCAGCATAATAGTTACCTATACTAGAGTAGGCCTATAGCCTTTTCATAAGACTCCAAGGGAAGTCTTGTCCTAGGCGTAGCCTTTATATCCTAAGGCATAGCCTTTACAGAAGACTCCAAAAGAGATCTTATCCTAAGGCGTAGCCTTTATATCCTAAGGCATAGCCTTTACAGAAGACGCCAAAAGACGTCGCTGTCATAGGCTGGTAGCTCGTCCTTTGGCTAGGCTCGTCCTCTTGCTAGGCTTTGACTTCTTATTTCGTAGCTCTAGCTGCTACTGTACTGTACAACAGGATTCTACTTTCCTGTATTAGCTACTATACTTCCGGAGTACGTATACAAGGTAATACGGTTACCTTTCATACTACCCCTGTGCAAGCGGAGAAGGCAACAGCTGTGGACAATCTGGAAGAAGCCCTAGTACCAGCAAACGGCACCCCACTGTACAATGCCACTGCCTCATAGCAGGCGGAGCGTGGTGGGAAGTATAGCTACCACTGACCCGTAGCAGGCGGAGCGTGGTGGGAAGTATAGAAGCTAATACAGGAAAGTAGGTTCCTGTTGTATAGTACGTAGTAGCTATAGCTACGAAATAAGAAGTCAAAGCCTAGCAAGAGGACGAGCCTAGCCAAAGGACTAGCTACCAGCCTATGACAGCGACGTCTTTTGGAGTCTTCTGTAAAGGCTATGCCTTAGGATATAAAGGCTACGCCTTAGGATAAGATCTCTTTTGGAGTCTTCAGTAAAGGCTACGCCTTAGGATATAAAGGCTACGCCTAGGACAAGACTTCCCTTGGAGTCTTATGTAAAGGCTATAGGCCTACTCTAGTATAGGTAACTATTATGCTGATGTAAGCGCTTAGCTCATACCACCAGCTGATGTGAGCGCTTACATCACCGTGCCCTCTATATAAGGGGCACGCCTCCATTGTAAAACAACATCGCAGAAATCCTAGAAAACGCAGAAACTTGAAAAGTTGCAATAAGAATCCGAGAGTTTCTCCATATCTTCTCCTTATTTCTTGTTGCTACTTTCCTCCTTGAAATCGACCTTCCTAATGCCGGCGATGCTCGCCGAAGTTTCCGAGGTCGCGGAAGCTCTTTTTCAAGGAGGAAAGTAGCAACAAGAAATAAGGAGAAGATATGGAGAAACTCTCGGATTCTTATTGCAACTTCTCAAGTTTCTGCGTTTTCTAGGATTTCTGCGATGTTTATTGGAAGTATAGTAGCTAATACAGGAAAGTAGGTTCCTGTTGTACAGTACGTAGCAGCTAGAGCTACGAAATAAGAAGTCAAAGCCTAGCAAGAGGACGAGCCTAGCCAAAGGACGAGCTACCAGCCTATGAAAGCGACGTCTTTTGGAGTCTTCTATAAAGGCTATGCCTTAGGATAGAAAGGCTACGCCTTAGGATAAGATCTCTTTTGGAGTCTTTTGTAAAGGCTACGCCTTAGGATAAGAGGGCTATGCCTAGGACAAGACTTCCCTTGGAGTCTTATGTAAAGGTTATAGGCCTACCCTAGTATAGGTTACTATTATGCTGATGTAAGCGCTTAGCTCATACCACCAGCTGATGTGAGCGCTTACATCACCGTGCCCTCTATATAAGGGGCACGCCTCCATTGTAAATGAACATCGAAAAATAATCCAAGTATCCCAGTATTGTAAGCAATCGTGTGAACTAGCAATAAGAATCCGAGAGTTTCTCCATATCTTCTCCTTATTTCTTGTTGCTACTTTTCTTCTTGAAAAAGAGCTTCCGCGACCTCGAACACTTCGGCGAGCATCGCCGGCGTTAGGAAGGTCGATTTCATGGTATCAGAGCTAGCTAAAGATATGGCGGAGTAGAACCCCCCCAGAGGTCAAGGTGCCAAGAGTGCGAGGTAAGGGTCGTACTTACCCAAATCCTGATTTTCACTACTGTGTTAAGATGTTGTGTTAAGATTTCATAAGTGCTATCTTTTCCTTTGTGGTAATTTGCGGATTAGAATTAAGCATGGGTTTTACTGACTGGGTGAAGAGCTGTGTGTAAGGAAAAAGGACAGGTCCTAACTTGGCAGTGAAGGCGAGTGGCCGTGAGTAAGCCCAAGGGCACACCTGTATGATCCTGAAGCATTGTTTTAATCCAGTAAGGAATTGCCAGGTTTAACCTAATACGGGAATTTATCCTTGGGAAATTATGGTAACTGTGAACTTTTAGCCCATATGTCTGAAGCATGGGAAAAATCCATTCAGGAGGGGTATGAACATTCCCGAACCTCTAGCCTTGAGTATCTTGACCTTGCTTTAGTAACAAAAGTTTCCACCAATCAACTAGCTTAGAACTTATCTGTTATTTACTACAAAACCTGTATTGCGTCAGAAGAACTTAAGAAAACTTTTCGAACTGCATCAAGCTTGCACACAGGAGATCTCGAAGCTCGGGATTTCTCTGAGGACTTTAACAACTGCAGTCCTAGACAGCAGGCCCCCCCCTTTTCAAAACAGGAGGCCCGAGAACTAGTACTTGAAGGCTGATGGCTGACTACCTGCCTACCCCACGAGAAGACTACTACAATTGGTGTTATCAGGACCAGCAAAGCTACCAACAATCCTATGAGTACGAGGCTCCAGAGGAGGAGTACTTCACCAGAGGAGACAATTACCCTCTAACCTCTTCTTATTACAGGCCTTTTCACAACACCAACTATGTGGAGATCCCTTTTAATGCGCAGTATCTACAAGAACTGCAAGAAGCAGAACGCAAAAAGAACCGTCACTCCTCTTTATCAACCCAAAGTCTGCACAGCTCCCTCGACCCACCTGAGCAGGAGAAAGCAGTTTGTGTTCTGGGAGAACGAGAAGGAGGGTATCGCCCTCAGGTAACGCTGCCTTACTTCCAAGGAAAATGTTCTCATTCTTGGCAGCATAACGACTTCGTGCAGCCATAAGAAGAAAAGTGCGTGTGCTGCAAGATCCAAACAATGCAGCGGGCAAGGATTCATTGCCCCAAATGCAAGGTTACTGCCTGTAACCTATGTGGACCCTATTACTTTAAGACAGCGGTCCCAGTTACACCAGCTCCACTAGAACCGTTCCAGAGGCTGATGCAAGAAAGGTGTGAAGGGGAAATTGAACGGCTCGAGAAAGAGGTGGGCTACTACAAAGAAAGAGTCAAGGCATTAGAGCTAGGCGCAAGCTTGCAAAAAGACTCTGAGAAGCTCAAAGAAAAGGAAGCAGAAGCAAGCGAGGAACTGGAATGTACCAGTATCCTACTACGGGAAAATGTCTACAAGACAACAGCTGAAAGAGAGGCTCAACCAAAGCCCGAACCAACTGGATTGGGAAATGAAGATGATGAGAAAGAGCCTGATGAGGAGGAACCAGCCAGCATACCTTCTGAAAAGCATGAAGAGGAAGGTAACACTTGTCCCCCTCATAGTGCTACTATTGCAGCAGGCATCAAGGAAGAAGTACTGGAGATGGAGTACCCTGTCCTGCAAAAGCTAGTCGAAAGGCCATCTGAGATGTTGTACACAAGTACATTAACCTCGGCAACATCTCCGAGCAGGCCATACATGCCCCCTACAGATGCTTCAATGGAACCAGGACCACCAGGTTACCCGCCAGCGGCCAACACGACTCCAGCAATATCTAGAACAACAACGGAGTCTGGGCAGTGGAACCAAGGAAGTTTCCGAAGAGGCTTCCTCAATAAAATGTGGACCCTACCATCCGCACAGCAGAACAAAGGAGCCCTCTTGATAAAACCCGAACAGCTCGGGCTATGTGAGGAGACTTTTGCAAGAAGGGAAGAACCAAGCATGACCAACTCTGAAGAGGTAACAAACCCCCGTGGTATGCTAAATCAAATGACTACGCTCTTTATGCTAGAAATCGAAGACAAGCACCAAAGCTGCCCTCGCTACGAAAGGGAATCACTACAGCAACTCCACTGCGGGCAGTTCAAACAGACGATTAAAGAGCAACACGGCTACATCTCATGGTGCGAAGAGGAGATCACCCAGCTACAAGAAACGCCGCAAGATCCAAACACTACAAATCTAAAGAAGGCCAGGAAAAAGAAGAAGAAGAATACTCTTACAACTGCTATGACGAATCAAGAACCAGGAGGACCAAGAAAGGACACAGAATCCGACATTCTAGAAGGGGCTGTGTTTAACCCCCTTCCAGATAAAGGAGGCATCCATGCCTTTGGCAAGAAGAAGGAATGGGATACCCTAGGGGAACCCAGTGGTAAGTTTGATTATTATGTCCGATACTCACCACCCCCATCATTCTACTTGCCTTTTCCCAAGGCCAGCGAAGCTACTGGCTGGAACTATGAGGAAGGATCAGCTAAGGGGAAGAAACCTGCCAACTCCTCAATAAACAATGAAGCAAATGCCCCGCAGGACAATACAGCAACAGAAGCTGAAATACTCCGTCTGAAGGAAGTCAGCCACGGAGAGGTCAAAGAGGCATATCACCTTCCACAAGAAGAGGAGGATCAATGCCAAGGGAAGAAGCAGAGGAAAAAGAAAGTGTTGCATTGCTTCAACTTAAATGAAGAAACCTACAATCTGGCTGATGAGGTAATGCTTTTCCCTAACACAAAGAATGAAGAGCCTTATGTCATAATTATCAAGAAGATTTTCCAAGACAAGGATGGAAGAATATGCTTTACTGGGCAATGGTTATATCGCCCGGAAGAAGCATGCCTGATTGATGGGAGTACAAGGAAATTCAGGGATACTAGGGAACTCTTTTATAGTTTCCACACTACTATACTCCCTATAGAATCTATCATGCACAAATGTGTGGTTCATTACATCCCACGAAACAAGCAGCTGCCACTCCGCACAAAGCATCCTGGATTCATTGTGCAGGAAATTTATGACCACACTCAAAAGATTCTAAAGGACCTAGTGACAAATGACTATGACATGAAAAGGCAATGTGAAATTGGGCTCCTGATTGAAAGGACAATAGTACTGCTGGATAAACACCCAGAAGCCTTCACCAGTCCAGAAGCCTTCATCAATCCGGCTAGCAGCTTGCAGAACACTCACAACACCAAGGCAAAGCAGCTACACTCCAACGCAACAGCAAGCGGAAGGACCAGCAGTACAGGAGAAGAAAACTGCCCACAAAGAGGTACATACTGCATGCACCAAACAATGCAAAAGGTGAAACTCCATTGCCCCAAATGCAAGCTTATACAGGAGCAACGATATTATATTACATGGTGCGAGAAAGAAATTGAGCGACTGATGAAAGAAGTCGAAGGGAGAGCACAGGAGTTAGAAGCAGACCTGCACGAACACTATAAGAAAAAGGGAGAAAAATCGGCAGCAGAACCAGCGGAAGGACAAAGACATACTAATGTTCTATTCCCAGCAAGTGCAATAGACAGAGCAACCCAGCTCAACTCGGAACCAAGAATGGTAAACAACATGCTCTATAGTATGCTTATTGTACTTGAAATACCAAATCTTCCCAGGTTCCAAGTACAAGCAATACTAGACACAGGAGCTACCACGTGCTGCATTGATGAAGCATCAGTACCACCTGAAGCACTGGCACCAACTAATTGCATCATACAAGTCAACGGAGTCAACTCTCAACAAATGACGAACAGGAGACTCAAGCAGGGAAAGATGTACATCGGAGGTAGCAGCTTCCAAATCCCCTGCACATACAGTTTCCACATAAAGCCAAAGACTGGAATCCACTTCATTCTTGGATGCAACTTCTTGCGAACTATGGATGGGGGAGTACGTATACAAGGTAATACGGTTACCTTTCATACTACCCCTGTACAAGCAGAGAAGGCCACAGCTGTGGACAATCTGGAAGAGGCCCTAGCACCAGCAAACGGCACCCCACTGAACATCGCCACTACCCGTAGCAGGCAGAGCGTGGTGGGAAGTATAGCTACCACTGACCCGAAGCAGGCGGAGCGTGGTGGGAAGTATAGTAGCTAATACAGGAAAGTAGGTCCTGTTGTACAGTACAGTAGCAGCTAGAGCTACGAAATAAGAAGTCAAAGCCTAGCAAGAGGACGAGCCTAGCCAAAGGACGAGCTACCAGCCTATGAAAGCGACGTCTTTTGGAGTCTTCTGTAAAGGCTATGCCTTAGGATATAAAGGCTACGCCTTAGGATAAGATCTCTTTTGGAGTCTTTTGTAAAGGCTACGCCTTAGGATAAAAGGCTATGCCTAGGACAAGACTTCCCTTGGAGTCTTATGTAAAGGCTATAGGCCTACCCTAGTATAGGTAACTATTATGCTGATGTAAGCGCTTAGCTCATACCACCAGCTGATGTGAGCGCTTACATCACCGTGCCCTCTATATAAGGGGCACGCCTCCATTGTAAATGATCATCGAAAAATCGAAAAATAATCCAAGTATTGTAAGCATCGTGTGAATTTAGCAATAAGAATCCGAGAGTTTCTCCATATCTTCTCCTTATTTCTTGTTGCTACTTTCCTTCTTGAAAAAGAGCTTCCGCGACCTCGAACTTCGGCGAGCATCGCCGGCGTTAGGAAGGTCGATTTCAGTAGTATTAGTTCCAGTAGTAGCTATAGAAGTAGTTGCAACAATTGTAGTTGTGGCAGTAGTAGTAGCAGTAGGCAAAGTAGTAGTAGTACTAGTTGTAATAGGAGAAGTAGTAGGAGGAGGAGGAGGAGGAGAAGTAGTATTAATAGTAGTAGAAGCAATTGTAGCAACAGCAATAGTAGTGGTAGTAATAGTAGTAGCAGCAGCTATAGTAAAAGTAGTAGTAGTAGTAGTAGTAGTAGTAGTAGTAGTAGTAGTAGTAGTAGTAGTAGTAGTAGTAGTAGTAGTAGTAGTAGTAGTAGTAGTACGTACGTAGTAAGTAGGTATTAGTAGTAGTAGTAGTAGTAGTAAGTAGTAGTAGTAGTAGTAGTAGTAGTAGTTTTAAACACCACGGAGTCGTAGTAAGTGTAGTAGTAGTCGTCAGTCGTAGTAGTAGGAGTAGTAGAGTATCAGTAGTCGTAGTATCATCTCATCGTAGTCGTACGTAGTAGTAGTCGTAAGTAGTATTCGTCGTAGGAGTCGGTAGTCGTCGTCTTCCGTCGTCGTCGTAGTAGTGTAGTATTAGTAGTCGTAAAGTCGCGTCTGTAGTACGTCGCCAGTCTACGCTTTCCGTAGTACTACTGCACGTATTAGTAGAAGTAGTAGCATAGACCTCGTAGGCGTCCTCCGCGCCTTACTCGTAGTCGTCGTGTGGTAGTTGTAGCAGTAGGGGGGTCGTCGTCCGGGCAATAGTCGTCCTGTCGTTGTTGTTGTTGTCGCCGTTGGAATTGTCTAGTCACTTCTTCCTCGTCTTAGATCGTTTGTCGTCGTTTGCCGTCGCCGTATTTGTTCTCGTCTCCGTCGCGTCTCCCTCGTAGCGTCGAGCCGCATCGCCGCAGTCCTGGGTCGTCGTCGTCACCGCAGTAGTGGTAGCAGCAGTTGTAGCAGTAGTAGTAGAAGTAATAGTAGCACTAGCACTAGCAGTAGTTGTAACAATAGAAGTTGTTATGATAGCAGTGTTAGTAGTAGATGTAGTAGTAGTCGTAATAGGAGTAGTAATAGTAGTATTAAAAGCGGTAGCAATAATATTATGGTACTAGTAGTAGCCGCAGTAATAGTATTAGTAGTTGTAGTTGTAGTAGAAGTAGTAGTAGTAGTAGCAGAAGTTGTAGTAGCTGTAGTACTAGTAGAAGTAGTGGTAGAAGTAGTAGTAGTAGCAGTAGCTGTAGTGGTAGTAGTTGGAGAAGTAGTAGTAATAGTCGTAGTTGCAGCAATAGTTGTAGAAGTAGTAGCAATAGTAGTAGTAGTAGTAGCAGTAGCAGTAACAGTCGTACTAGTAATAGTCATAGTAGTAGTAGCAGTAGTAATAGTAGTAGTACTTATTGTAGTAGTAGCTATAGAAATAGTCAAAGTAGTAGCAGTGGAAGTAGCAGTAGGTGAAGTAGTAGAAGTAGTAGCAGTAGTATAACTAGTAGAAGTAGTAGTAGCAATAGGCGAAGTAGTAGTAGTAGTGGCACTAGAAGTAGTAGTAGGAGGAGTAGTAGTAGTAGTAGTATTAGTAGTTGTCATAGGAGTTGTATTAGTTGTACTAGAAGCAGCTGTAGCAGTAGCAGTAGTAGTGGCAGTAATAGTAGTAGTAGCAGTAGTAGCAGTAGTAGTAGTAGGAGAAGTAGTAGCAGTAGTTGTTGTCGTAATAGTAGTAGTAGTAGTAGTAGTAGCAGTAGCAGCAGTGTGAGTAGTAGCAGTAGTAGTGGTAGTAGTAGTATTACGAGTACTAGTTATTGTAGTAACACCAGTAGAATTAGTAGCAGAAGTAGCAGTAGTAGTAGTAGTAGTACTAGTAGCAATAACAACAATAGTAGTTATAGTAGTAGCATTAGCAGTAGTAGTAGCTACAGTAGAAGTAGTAGCTTTAGTATATCAGGTGACATTGGTAGTAGGAGAAGTATTAGTAGAAATAGTACTAGAAGTAGTAGTAGTAGTAGTAGTAGTTGTAGTTGTTGTGATATAGTACTAGTAGTTGTAGCATTAGTAGTGGCAGCAGTAGCAGCTGTTGCAATAGTAGTAGTAGTAGTAGTTGTTGTTGTTGTTGTGGTAGTAGTAGTAGTAGCATTAGTAGTGGTAGTAGTAGCACCAGCTGGAGTAGTAATAGTAGCAGTAGTAGTAGTATTAAGCGTAACACTAGTAGCAATAGTAGTAGGATAAGCGGCAGTTGTAGTATTAGCCGTAATAGTCGTAGTAGCAATAGTTGACTAGCAGTCGTACTACTTTTTATTGTAGTAGTAGCTGACGTAGCTATTGCAGATATAGTAGAAGTAGCAGCAGTAGTAGCAGTAGCATTAGTGGTATTGGTCATAGTAGTAGCAATAGTCTTGGTATTGGTAGTAGTAGCAGTAGTAGTAAAGGATTGGAGCTTTAGTAGTAGCAGAAGTAGTAGTAGCAGTAGTAGAAGTAGTAGCAGTAGTAGTGGTTGTCGAAGTTGTAGTCCAAGTAAAAGCAATAGTAGTATTTGTAGTAGCAATAGCAGTAGTGATAGCAGTAATAGCAGCCACAACAACAACAGAAGTAGTTGTGACAATAGTAGTAGCAGTAGTTGTTGTAGTAGCAGTAGTAGAGTTAGTAGTAGTAGTTGCAATTGTAGTGTTAGTCAAAGTAGTAGCAAAAGTAGCCGTAGTAGTTATAGAAGTAGTAGTTGTAGAAGTAGTACTAGTAGAGGTTGTTCTATTAGAGTTAGAGTAGTAGTAGTAGTTATTGTAGAACTAGTAGTTGAAGTAGTAGTAGTAGCAGTAGTAGCGGATGTGGTAGTAGTTGTGTAAGTGGTGGTAGTAGTAGTAGTTGTAGTGTAGTAGTAATAGCAGTAGTAATAGTAGTTGGTGAAGTAATAGTAGTAGTAGTAGCAATAGTTGTAGTAGTTTTAGGAGTAGGAGTTGAAGTAGTAGTAGTTGTAGTAGTCGTGGTAGTAGTAGTTGTAGTAGTCATAGTAGTAGTTGGAGCAGGAATACTAGTAGTAGTAGTAGTGGTAGCAGTAGTAGTAGTAGTTGTAGTAGTAGTGGTGGTGGTAGTAGTAGTAATAGCAGTAGTAAAAGTAATAGTAGTAGTAATAGTAGTAGTGATGCTAATAGTAGTAGTAGTGGTAGTAGTAGTAGTAGCAATAGAAGTAGTAGTGCTAGTAATGATAGTAGTAGTAGTCGTAGCAGTAGCAGTAGTGGTACCATTAGTAGTATCACTAGCAGTAAAAGTAGTAGTAGCAGTGTAGCACTAGTTGTCGCAGTTGTAGCTACAATAGCACTAGTAGCAGTACCAATAGTAGTAGTAGTAGTGGTAGCTATAATAGTAGTAGTAGTAGTTGTTGTTGTTGTTCTAGTAGTAGTAGTAGTAGTAGTGTAATGGCGGTAGTAGTAGTAGCACTTGTAGAAGCGGTAGTATTAGTAGCAAAAGTAGTACTAGTAGTACGAGTAGTGGTAGTAGTAGATGTTGTAGTATTAGTGGTGTGGAAGTAGTTGTAGCAAGAATAGTTGTAGTGGGTGAAGTAGTGGTAGTGGTAGTAGTAGCAGCAACAACAACAATCGCAAGAGCATTAGCAGCAGTAGTTGTAGTAGCATCAGTAGTAGTAGCAATAACGGTATATTACTAGTAGCAACACCTGTTGTAGTAGTAGTAATAGTAGTAGTAGGAGTAGTAGTAGTAGTATTACTAGTAGCCATAGTAGTAGAAGAACTAGTAGTATTAGTAGCAGTAGTAGTAGTTGTAGGTGAAAAGTAGGTGTAGTAGTAGTAGTATTAGTAGTAGTCATAGTAGAAGAATTAGCAGTAGTATTAGTAGCAGTAGTATTAGTTGTAGGTGAAGTAGTTGGAGTAGTAGTAGTAATTATCGTACTAGCCACAATAATAGTATTTGTAGTAGTAGTAGTGGCAATAGCGGTAGCAGCGGCTATAACTGTAGTAGTAGCAGTAATAGAAGCTGGAGCAGTTGTAGTAATAGTAGTAGTAATAGTAGTAGCAGTAGGAGCTGGACTAGTCATAGTAGTAGTGGTAATAGTAAAAGGAGAGGAAGTAGCTGTTGTAGTAATTAAAGTAGTAGTAGTAGGAGTTATAGTTGTAGTAGTAGCAGTAGTAGTTAGCAATAGTAATTGTAGTAGTAGTAGATCGAGTAGTAGCAGTAGGCGTGGTACTAGTAGTAGTCATTGTATTTGTAGTAGTAGTAGGAGCAGGAGCCGTAGTAGTGGTATTAGTAGTAGCCGAAGCCGTAGCAAATGTAGTACTAGTAGTAGCAACAGTAGTAGCAGGAGTATTGGTGGAAGTAATAGTAGTGGTTGTAGTAGTAGTAGTAGTAGTAGAACTAGTAGTAGTACTCGTAGTAGTAGAGGTAGTAGTAGTAGCTAGAGTAGTTGTAGTAGTTGGACTTGTAGTAGTAGTGGTAGTAGTAGTAGGAGTCATTAAAGAAGTTATAGTAATAGTAGCAGTAACAGCAGTAGTAGTAGTAATAGTTGAAATAGGAGGAGTTGTGGTAGTAGTAGTAGCAGTAGCAGTAATGGTAGTAGTAGTTTGTGCAGCAGCAGTAGTAGCAGTAGTATCTGTAGTGTAGTAATCATAGTAGTAGTAGTTGTTGTTGTTGTACTAATCAGAGTAGCAGCATGCACAATATTAGTAGTAGTAGTAGCAAAAGTAGTAATGGCAGTAGTAGTAGTAGTCATCGAAGTAGTAGTTGCAGGAGGAGGAGTAGTAGTAGTTGTAGTAGTCGTATTAGTAGTAGTAGCAGTAGTAGTAGTAGTTGCACTAATTGTAGTAGTTGCGATAGTTGTACGAGTAGATATAGCAGTGACATTAGTAGTAGCAGTAGCAGGGACGGTAGCACCAGTAGTTATGCTAGTAGTAGCAGTAGGAGTAGTAGTAGTAGCAATTATACAAGAGGTGGAAGTGGTAGTACCAATAGCAGCAACACCAATAGCAGCAGCAGCAATAGTAGTAGTAGAAGAAGTGTAGCAGAATTAGTAGTAGTTATAGTAGCAGGAGCAGTAGTAGTTGAAGTAGTAGTAGTAGTTACAACAACAGCAGAAGAAGCATCAGTAGGAGTAGTATTAGTAGTAGTAGTGTTAGTAATAGTAGTAGTAGTAGTAGCAGTAGTAGTGGGAATTGTTCTAGTAATGGAAGCAGTAGTAGTAGTAGTAGTAGTAGCATTAGCAGCAGTAAGAGTAGTAGTAGTAGTAGTAAAAGGAGTAGCAGTAGTTATAGTAGTAACAGCTTTAACAGTTGTAGTTGTAATAGTAATAGTAGCGGTAGTTGCATTAGTAGTAGGTGTAGTCATAGTAGTAGTATTTAGAGTAGTAGTGGGGGTAGGAGTTGGAGTAGCAGTACTAGTCGGGGTTAAAGTAGTCATAGTAGTACTAGTAGCAGTAGTCGTAGTCGTAGTAGAAAGAGCGGGAGAAATAGTAGTAGTATTAGTAGTAGTTGTAGTGGTAGTAGTAGTAGCAGCAGTAGTAGCGAAAGTAGAAGTAGTTGGAGTTGTAGTAGTAGTAGCAGTAGCAGCAGTTGTAGTAGTAGTAGTAGTAGCAGCAATAGCTGTAGCAGTAGCAGTAGAAGTTGTAGTAGTTCTAGCAGTAGTAGTGGTAGTATTAGTAGTGGTAAAATAAGTAGTAGTTGTAGTAGTAGTAGAAGTTGTTCGAGTTGTAATAGTTATAGTAGTAGTAGTAATAGTAGAAGCAGTAGCCGTAATATTAGGTGGTGTAGAGTAGTAGTAGTAGAAGTAATAGCGCTAATAGTGGTAGCAGGATTAGTAGGTGTAGTAACAGTAGTAGCAGCAGAAGTAGTAGTAAAAGTAATAGTAAAAGTAGTTGGAGTAGTTGTAGTTACAGCAATTGTAGTGCTAGAAGTAGTAGTAGTAGATGTAGTTTAAGGTGAAGTAGTGGTAGTATTAGTAGTACAAGTAGTTGTAGTACTAGTAGTGGTAGTAGTAGTTGTAGTAGTCATAGTAGTAGTTGTAGTCGTAGTAGCAGTAGTAGTACTAATAGTAGTAGTAGTAATAGCCGTAGTATTAAGAGTAGTAGTCGTTGTAGCAGTAGTAGAGGTAGTAGTAGTAGCTATAGTAGTAGTAGTTGTTGTTGTAGTAGTAGTAGTAGTACTAGTAGTAGTAGTAGTAGTTGTAGAAGTAGTAGTAGTAGCAGTAGCAGCAGCAACAATAGGAGTAGTAGTGGTACTAGTAGTTGTAGTAGTGGTAGTTGTAGTGCTTGTAGTAATAGTGGTAGTAGTAGTAGTAGTAGAAGTAGTTTTCGTAGTAGTAGTGGTAGTACTGGACGGAGTAGTAGTAGTAGTAGTAGTTGAAGTAGTAATAAGAGTGGAATAGGAGTAGTAGTAGTAGTAGTAGTTGCAGTGGTAGTACTAGAGGGAGTGGTAGTAGAAGTCATAGCAATAGTAGTATTTGTTGTAGTAGCAGTAGTCATTTTGGTAATTGTAGTAGTAGTTGCTGTTGTAGTAGGAGTAGTGGTAGTAGTAATTGTTGTAGTAGCAGTAGTAGTGGTAGTAGTAGTAGTAGTAGTAATGTTGTTGTTATTGTTGCAGTAGTAGTAGTGGTAGTACTAGTAAGAGTAGCTGTAGTGCTAGAAGTAGTAGTAGCAGTTGTTAAAGTAGCAGCAACGGCTCGAGTAATAGTAGTAGTATAGTAGTAGTAGCAGTAGAAGGTGTAGAAGCAGCTACAGTAGCAGCAATAGTAGCAATAGTGGAGGATGTACTAGTTGTAGTAGCAGCTTGAGCAACAGTTGCAGCAGTAGCAGGAGTAGTCATAGTAGTAGTAGTAGTAGTTGTTGTTATTGTTATTGTCGTTGTAGTAGTAGTAGTAGGATTAGGAGTAGTAGTAGTAGTTGTTGTTGTAGTAGCAGCAGTAGTAGTATCAATTGTAGAAGTAGGAGGAGGAGGAGTAGTAGTAGTTGTGATAGTAATAGCAACAGAAGTAGTAACAGCAGCAGTAGTAGTGGTTGTAGGCATAGTGGTAAT
Source organism: Trichopus zeylanicus subsp. travancoricus (assembly GCA_005019695.1). Classification (NCBI taxonomy): domain Eukaryota; kingdom Viridiplantae; phylum Streptophyta; class Magnoliopsida; order Dioscoreales; family Dioscoreaceae; genus Trichopus; species Trichopus zeylanicus. The sequence continues at coordinate 15,737 of RXID01013135.1, forward strand.
AGTAGTAGTAGTAGTAGCAACTATAGAAGTAGTAGGAGAAGTAGTAGTAGAAGTTCTAGCAGCAACAGCAGTAGTAATAGTAGTAGCAGTAATAGTGGTCATAGCGGTAGTGCGAATAGTTGCAGCAATAGTAGTGGAAAGAGTAGTAGTAGCAGAAGTTGCAGCAGTTGTAGTAGTAGAACCAGTAATAGAAGCTGTAGCAGTTGTAGTAGCCTTAGTTGTTGTTGTTGTAGTAGCAACAATAACAACAGCCGTTGTAGTAGAATAGTAGTTGTGGAAGTAGTATTAGTAGCCACGGTGGTAGTAGTCAGAGTAGCAGTCATAGCAATAGTAGTAGAAGTAGAAGTAGTAGTAGTAGGGATCGTAGTAGAAGCAGCAGTACTAGTAGTAGTTATAGTACTAGCAGCAGTGGTAGCAATTATAGTACCAGTAGTAGTAGAAGTAGCAATAGTAGCAGAAGTAGCACAAGTTGTAGCAGTAGTAGCTGTTGTTGCAGTAGTAGTAGTAGCAATAGTAGCAGTAGTAGTGGTTGTAATAGTAGGAGTAGTAGTAATAATAGCAGTAGCTATGGTGGCACTAGTAGAAGCGGTAGTAGCAGCAGCAAAAGTAATACTAGTGGCACTAGAAGTGGTTGTAGTAGATGCAATAGCATTAGTAGTGTAGTGGTAGTAGTAGCAATAATAGTTGTAGTAGGTGTAGTGGTAGTTGTAGTTATTGCAGCAACAATAACAACAGGAGGAGCAACAGCAGCAGCAGTAGCAGAAGTAATAGTAATAGCAGTATATTACTAGTCGCAGCAGCAGTTGTAGTAGTAGTACAGCTATAGTAGGAGGAGTAGTTGTACTAGTAGCAACAGTAGCAACAACAGTAGTACTAGAAGTAATATTAGTAACAGCAGCAATAGCTGTAGAAATGGTACTAGTAGTAGCAGTACTAGTCATAGGAGTAGAAGAAGTAGTAGTTGTTGTAGTGGCAGTAGTAGTAGTAGCCACAACAATGACAATAATAGTATTAGTAGTAGTAGTTGTGGCAGTAGTAGAAGCAGCGACAGCAACAGTAGTTGTAGTAGTAATAGAAGTAATAGTAGTAGTAGTTGGAGCTGGAGCAAAAATACTGGTAGTAGTGATAGTAAAAGGAGTAGGAGTAGTAGTGATAGCAATAGAAGTAGTAGTAGCAGTAGGAGTAGCGGTACTAGTAGTAGTCACAGTAGTAGTAGTAGCAGCAGCAGCAGTAGTGGTAGTAGTAGTTGTTGTTGTAGTAGTAATAGTATTAATAGTAGTCGTAGCAACAGCAACTGTAGTCGTAGTAGCAGCAGCAGCCGCAGTAGTACTACTACTACTAGTAGTATAATAGTAGTAGTATTAATTGCAGTAGTAGAAGTAGTTGTAGTAGTATTAGAAGTGGTATTAGTAATTGAAATAGTAGTAGTGGTTGTAGTGGTTGTTGTAGTAGTAGTAATAGTAGTAGTAGTAGTAGTAGTAGTAGTAGTTGTAGTAGTAGTAGTAGTAGTAGTTGTTGTTGTTGTTATTGTAGTAACAGTAGCAGTAATTGTAGCAGTGGTAGTAATAGCAATAGCAACAGCAGCAGTAGTAGTAGTGGAAGTGTAAGGAGTGGTAGCAGTAATAGTAGTAGTAGTAGGAGTATAAGGATTAGTTGTAGTACTAGTAACAGTAGTAGTAGTAGTGGTAGGAGCAGTAGCAGCAGCAACAGTGGTAGTAGTAATAGTAGTAGTTGAAGTCATCGATCGTCGTCCGTAGTCGTGATCGTCGTCGTTATTCGTCCAAGTAGTCTACGCGTGTCGTCCTCGTCGTCGTCGGCGTGCGTCCTAGTCGTCGTCCGTCTAATGTACGTAGTAGTAGTAGAAGTCAATAGCAATTGTTGTTGTTTTGGATTAGTAGTAAGAGTAGTTTAGTAGTAGTAGAAGTAGGAGGAGGAGGAGGAGGAGTTGTAGTAGTAATATTAAAAGCAGTTGTAATAGCAGTAGTAGCAACAGTTGTATTAGTAATAGTAGCTGCAATAGTAGTAGTAATTGGAGAAGGAGTACGAATAGTGGTAGTTGTTGTAGTAGAACTAGCAGTTGTCGTAGTAGCAGTAGCCGCAGCAATAGTAGCTGCTGTATAAGTAGCAATAGTAGTGGCATTCATAGTAGTAGTAGTAGTAGCGGTAGTGGAAGAAGTAGTAGTTGTACAAGTAGTAATGTGGTTGTTGTTTTAGGCTTAGTAGTAGTAGTGGTAGTATAAGTAGTTGTTGTAGTAGCAGTAGTAGTTACAGTAGGAGTTGGATTAGGAGAAGTAGTAGCAGCACTAGTAGAAGTAGTAGTTGTAATAGCAGTAGTAGAAGTTAGAGTAGGAATACTACTAGTTGTAGAAGAAGTAGTAGTAGTAGTAGTAGTACTAGTAGTAGTAGTAGTACAAGTAGTAGTAGTAGTTGTTGTTTTTGTTGTTGTTGTTGTTGTTGTAGTAGTAGTAGTAGGAGTTGGAGTTGGGGTAGTAGTAGGAGTTGTAGTAGTTGGAGTAGGGGTTATAGTAGTAGTAGGAGGAGTAGTAGCAGAAGGAGTTGGGGTAGGAGCAGCAGTAGTAATAGTAGTAGCAGTAGTAGGAGTAGTAGGTATAGTAGTAGTCGAAGTAGTAGTAGAAATAGTAGTAGAAGTAGTAGTAACAGTAGTAGTAGTGGTTGTAGTAGTGGTTGTTGTAGAAGTAGTAGCGGTAGAAGTAGGAGTGTTTTTAGTAGAAGTATTAGTACGAGGTGTAGTAGTAGTATTGGTTGTTGTTGTGGTGGTGGTAGTAGTAGTCATAGTAGTATAGTAGTAGTAGTAGTAGTAGTAGAAGTAGAATTTGAAGTTGTAGGACATTTCGGTGTAGTTGAAGTAGTAGTAGTAGTTGTTGTTGTAGTAGTAGTTATAGTATTAGTAGTTGATGTAGCAGTTGTAGACGTACTAGCAACAGCAACAGCATTAGTAGCACTAGTAGCAGTAGTAATAGTTGTTTTAGTAGATATAGTAGCATTAGTAGGAGTAGTAGTCAGAGTTGGAGTAGGGGTCGTCGAATTAGTAGTAGTTGTCATAGTGGCAATAGTAGGACTCGTAGTAGGAGTCATTGTTGGAGTTAGAGTTATAGTAGGAGTTGTAGTAGTTGAGGTAGTTGTAGTGCTACTAGTAGGAGTAGCAGTAGTAGCATTTGTCGAATTAGGAATAGTAGTGGTAGTAGTAGTAGAAATAATAGTGGTAGTGCTAGTAGTAATACTAGTAGTATTTGTAGAAGTAGTGGAAGTAGCAGTAGTAGTAGTAGTTGTAGTAGCAGCATCAGTTGCATTAGTAGTAGTGACAATAGTGGCAATAGTGGTAATAGTTATAGTTGTTGTAATAGTAGTATTAGTCAAAGTTGTAGTAGGATTAATCGTTGGAGGTGTAATTATTAGTGTAGTGGTAATATCAGTAGCTATACTAGTAGCAGAAGTTATAGCAGTAGTAGTAGTAGTATTAGTAGTAGTAGTAGTAGTAGTAGTAGAAGTACTAGTAGAAGCGGTACCAACAGTAGTTGTAGAAGTAGTAGTAGGCGTAGTAGTTATAGTATTTGTACTTGCAGTTGATGTAGGAATAGCAGTAGCTATAGGAATATTAGTTGTAGTAGCAGTAGCAGTAGTAGTAGTAGTACTAACGGCAGCATTAGTAGTAGTAGTAGTTGTTGTTGTTGTTGTAGTAGTAGTATTAGTAGTTCTTGTAGTAGTAGCAGTAGGAGTTGTAGTATTAGGAGTAGTTGTAGTTGTAGTAGTAGTAGTTGTTGTTGTTGTAGTAGTAGTAGTAGCAGGTGTAGTAGTTGGAGCAGTAGTAGTATTAGTAGGAGTTGTTGTAGGAGTAGTAGTAGGGGTTGTAATTGTTGTAGTTGTAGTAGTTATTGTAGTAGTAGTACTAGTAGTAGTAGTGGTGGTAGTAGTAGGAATAGTAGTTGTAGCAGTAGGAGTAGTAGTATTCGTAGAAGTAGTAGTTTTAGTTGTAGTA